>BPLQ01012181.1:0-25813 GCA_021605075.1 Caerostris darwini | reverse complement strand
GATTCAACTGCTTTGACCGCTTAGAGAAGGTCATTCGACGATATTTATGGTAGGGATGACTTGCCGCAAAGGAATGAAGAGTAAGAAGAAAAATGTTTGTGTGGCGGGGGAGGGATAAACTGAGTTTCTCCAGATGTCACTTATGCAGAAGAAATAAATCCTTGACCTCTGAAAAGAGCTTGCTTGGACTGTGTATATTCAACCATTAGTCGAAGATGTTGAAAACTTTTTCAACTAATGGTTGATTATATAGTACTCTGGACGGATAAGATTGATATCCAACAATAATCAGAAACGAACTAGAGTGGAGTATAAAAAGGGATGGCGATATCGAGATAGAATAGAATTGAACAATCAAGATTGAAAGAGATAAATTAAATAGGTGATCAGTATGAGGAAACGCAGGACTTTCCCAGTCATGAGCAGATGGCAGTTTCGGAAGAAGAAAAGAGTTCCTGAGAGAGATTACCTAAGTTCACGCAAGCACTAGTGAAAGCGAAAACTGAAAAGAAGGTGAAAAGGGTGAAAAGAAGACATGGGCATAATGTTCCAAAACCTGGAGCACTATACTGAGATGAAGTAACCCTTCTCCTGGCGACGATATCGCGGACATTCAAAGACCCAGGTAATATTTGACGCCTTGTAGCCCAGAAACATCAGTATACCTGAATGACTTTTGTATCCAATACTACTTTTGGTAGACCCACTAAGCCTGCTGTTTCAGTTATCTTTTCAAGGGGTGGGTTAGAACGTGTTTTCTAATGAAAGTTGAACTTTGATTACCTATTACTATTCCATGACGATGAATATTTCAAATCAGTTGACAGGGTATATTGCCATTACGACTTTAAGAAATAAAGAGAGTTAGTGACAATTGTGACAAAAGGAGTTAGTGTCTTGTATCGGCAATCGCTGCTGAGTGGAAATTTTCTTTTAAACAATAAGCGAAATTAAGACTTCTCAACGCAATCCCAGGGGACATTACGTTTAGCTTCAACCTTCACGGTATTATTCATGGCATACAAAAAAATCAAAACCTCCGAGAGCAAAACTAGCAACATAAAATTCACAAATTGCTAGCAAAAGAAAAAAAAATTCAGAAACAATTATGCCATGCTCCAATAACGTTAGCTCACTGAATATGGAGATCTTACGAGAAAGATCTCGTAATTATTTTTTTGGTTCTTTCGAAGTAGTTTCTTGCTATTTTTAGAAAATTTGTCGAATAACATGCCAACATCACTAAGGTTGTCGCGAAAGTCATCAAGATCGCTGAATTTGTAATCAGATTTTAATATAGTCTTTTACGTGTTTCAATGCGGATTTATTTTTATAGAATTAAAAAAAAAAAAATTTTAAAAAAAATTTAAAAAAAAAAAAAATCAAGTCAAATACATACTTTAAGCAATAAATATTTAAAAACCTCTAATTAACAATTACTAACATACTGAGAAATTTTTGTAACAATATCATTATTAATCCTCTATGAGCCTGTGTAACTTTTAGGTCATATGATAATATAAGGTAAATGCTGAAATATCAAGGTAAATGGTTTGCAAGTTGTCTACAGACAGAAACCAACGGAACCATTTGTGCAATTGACATTATTTGCGCTTATGTTGGCATTTACTAAAAAGAAATTTACTTTATAACTCTGGGTTTGTATATCAATTACTACTCATTTGTTTGCATTTCAATGATCATTTTGTTACTACTTGTATATGATATAAGTAGTAACAAAATGATCATTGCCCACTGCAACCTGAAAGTCACAAAACTGTATATGATACAGTTTTGTGACTTTCAGGCTGCAGTGGGCTATTATGGTATAGGATAATGTTTACGCTTTATTCTATTTTCAGATTTATATATCATTTACCCAAAAACAAAAAACAAAAATAAAAGAGGAATTGGAATTAAACGCGTTACCAGTAATAAATCCGAAGATTTTTTATTAAATCCTATCCAATGAAAATCCTCCAATAGTATTTACATGACAACTCGTAAATATTATTGACAGCAACGATGGATTTAGTACTGAATCATAATTAGATGAGGAAAATTTAGGGTCACAAAAAATTGTTTGGCGATCAAAATTCCAGCGGAATAATAGTTGTCGTCGTCGTCAACATATTTTATTGGAATTTAAGAGTGACATTGTATCTTATTTACGACAGGAATCAGTAAGAAAAGAGGGCGTTCTGTTTCAACTTCCGTAGATAAGAAAAAAGGAAAAGGTACCAAATACAATATATACTATTTAGCGAACTCCCTGGCACTGCAGTCCATGTTGGACCATGGCCGTCTGCCTACTGGCAAATTCCGAAATATGAGACTAAATACAATGCTTTCAGTACATGAAGTAGGCCAATTTTTAGGACAAGAGATGATTCTGCAAAAAGCAAAGGTGAGAAAGAGTTCCAAAAAAATAAAATATTTCTAATGCAACGTATACGTACACGTACATTTAAGTGCAACTGCTTTATGGAATTTCATGCTTAAGTTTTTATGTACAAAAGTGCAAAAATTATAATTCAATATTTTAAAAAAATTTACCAGTTTAAACAGTTTTATTGTAATTAATTAAATTTTAATCTCATATATAGCTTTATAATTGATTTTCAGTTGCATAAATTTTTTTATATTTAAGGATAAAATTCGGTTCCTAGAGCGTAACTTCATTTTGAATATTTTATGTAGAACCCTGGAAATTTTTTCTTGGAAAGGCCTGTACTCTTAGAAAGAACTAAAAAGCAAAAGGATTAATCAATGCGACAATGTCTATATATGAATAATCAAATTCGAATATATATAGTTGAAATAAGTAATTTATTAAAGAAAATTAATTTTAAGCACACAGAAGTTCTAGGAGAAAATAGAAAATCCTCATATTTTTTTCCCCCGTGTAAACAAACAAAACTGAAAGGTTTTGGTTTGCTATATTACTATAGGTAGAAATTAATACTCAATGACTAAGGCATTTAGTTGCAATTTTGTGATTTAAAATATATCTGACTTTCAAATCCCTTATTTTATAAATCTGAATTAATCCTTAAAATTAAATGAGCTTAAACACGATAATTAAAATCCTGGAAAGGTTATGCCTCTTTCATATTTTTCTTCCTTATTCCCCTATCCATCCGTCTACTCTTTAATTGATGCATCAGGTAACAGGTCGCGAATTGTAAAGGAATGTTTTAGATATTTATTGTTTTATTAACCTTTAATTTTTTTTAAAAACTTCTAAAAAATAGAGTTTTTTTAAAAATATTTGGATGAATTTTAAATATATTTAGTTTTTTTTTCCACTAAAGTAGGGTTTCCATCATGCACTAAAAATCTTACGTCGTAGAATGCCAGCCTATATAATACCTGATTTCCTTCTCACTCCTTATCTCACTTTCTCGGACAACTCTATCAAACTTTTAATTTATTCATCATCATCATCATCATCAACAGCAGCCCCATAGCCGTCTGACTGGCAGATTTTGAGACAGGAGATGCTTTCTTTTTATGGTTGTCAACATAACTCCCAACTCTCTACAGTCCTATTAGACCGGGAGCTACGGCCTAAAATGGATTCCGAAGCACTACAAACATCCATGGCACCCCGAGACTCGAACCCGAAACCTGTGACCCCGAGCGCCGGAGCGCTAATCACTCGGCCATCACAGGCGCTAGCCACTTCTTATCTTATTGTAAGAATTAAAAAAAAAAAACTTTTTCGAGCTCGCATTTGTGGAAAAAAAAATTCTCTCAAACAATACATAAAATATTGCAAAAGCAACAATAATTTTTAAGCTGAAAATATTTTTAATTCGTGATATAAATTATCCATAAGATGCAATAATGTTGTAGAATAAGAATAGGAATCTGATTTCGTTTTGGACAGAGTTATTTTAAATCCTTATTCAAGTCAAGACTGTATGATCACTGAAATGAGAAATAGAAATCAGAAACGAAAATAAAAACTTCACTGATTTTATTATTTTGGTACATTTTTACGTATTTGAGTTAAAAGAAATATAATGAACACATAAAGATCATTGTTTAAATGAAGTCATTTTATGTTGGACCGCATTTGTAGCAGTGTCGGACACCCTTGTGGTATGACGCAGGATCTTAGTCATCATCATTATCATTGGCGCAACTACCTCATGATGGGTTAAGGCCTTCTGTTTACGGTCAGATTTCGAAACATGAAATGTTTTCTTTTTACGGGGTAGGGTTGTCACAGCCTTACAGTTCAAGTTCTCTTCCCAACAGTCATGTTATTCCGGGGCATACAGTTTAAAATGGATTCCGAACCACTACAAACAACCATGACATCGCCGGTACTCGAACCCGAAACCTGTTGTAACGAGCATCAAAGCGCTAGTCACTCGGCCAACAGGCCCCTTTTTAGCTTATTGAAACAATAAAAAAATAAATACAAATAAAAACTCTTGAGAGTCGCATTTGCGGAAAAAAAACTCTCTCAAACCATACATAAAATATTGCGAAAGCAACAATGATTTTTAAGATGAAATTTTTTTTTTTTAATGCAATATAGAAATTATCCGAAAAAGAAGCAAGAATGTTGTAGAATAGGAATCTTTAATTTCTTTTCGAATAGAATTATTTTAATTCCTTACTCAAGTCAAGACCGTATGATTACTGTAATGAGAAATAAAGATCAGAAATGAAAATAAAAACTTCACTGATTTGATTATTTTAATACAATTTTATCTATTTCAGTTAAAAAGAAACATTAAAATAATTTTTTAAAGAAAATTTACAATTTTATGTCGGATCACATTCGTAGCAGTGTTGGAAATCCTTGTTGTATGACACAAGATTTTAGTTATCGCCATCATTGGTATCATAAGCTTCAGGTACCACATGTTCGAATCCAGGCGGAGGCATACATGTTTGTTAGTGGTTCGAAATCCACGCTAATTAGCCCAGAGTGCACACAAAATGACCGTAGAGCGACAAGCCAAACCCTCATTGTCTTCTACTTCTGCTTCTGTCTACTTGCAGATTTCGAGACAGGTGAGGGTTTCTTTTTTAATGGGTAGAATTGTCAGCCCTACAGTTCAGGTTCTAAGCCGAACAGTCATGTTAGACCGGGACCTACAGAGTCTTCTCATTTCTAACAACAGTGGCTGCAATAGACGCTGTTAGCGGATTTGAATCTGAGTTCTCCTACACACTAATTACGCACGTCAACACTGAGCCATTAACAAAATTATAGCGTATTTCATCGTCTTCTACAGCCCATAGGGGGCTAGGCCGTCTGCCAACTGGCAGATTTCGAAACATGAAAATTTTAATACTTTTATGGGGTAGGGTTGTCAGGCCAACTATCTACAGTCATGTTAGATCGCGACCTACAGTTTAAAGTGAATTCCGAACCACTACAAACAATGGCAACGCCGAAACTCGAACCCGAAACCTGTGGCACCGAGCGCTAATCACTCCGCCATCAGACCCCTAAGATCTTAGTACCTATGGAAATTCACCTTAATTAAACAGCAGACTCTTAAGATACATTCTCCTACATTTAAATTTTTGATGTTGAAATTGGGTAATTTTTAAAACCACAAAAGCACTCCGTAATTGTAGTACCTTTTGCCTTTAAGTCTTTGCCAAATCAAAATACTATTATATATCAACTGCTGCCGTTTTTTACCAACTTGGTTTTCTGTGAAATATCGAGACAGTCCCTTCTCTCCGTCCGTTTCCGCACGAGAGGCCTGCTTCTCCATTGTTCTCCTTCTGCATAAATCATGCACGCACCGCCACGTGCTCCGGCCTGACACCATCCCAGAATTAACGCCAAATATTTCTCTAAATCAACATCATTATTATGATGAGTGAGCCCCCAGACAATTTGCATCATTCCTTTTTTTCTCTCTCTCTCCCCATCCTTTCCCATTTTGGCTTTTAATGCAAACTTCACCTAATACCTGTAGCCAGTAATGGAAATTGAAAAGCTTTTGTGTTGCATCCAACGTTGTTGTGTGTACATTTACGGCTTGGAAAAAAAGAAGCAGAGAATTCCTGGCGAATTAAACAACTCGTTTATTTGGAGGAAAAGGGAAGAAAAACAGTTCGGTGTGTTTATATTTGTTGCATGTTTGTCTAGAGTTCGATTCGAAAGTTGTTTTGTCTCTGCCTTCCAATCGGAAGTTTCGCAACGAACGCATTGTGTTTGAAGGGATTCTTGATGGTGAAAGGGCTTCTTTCGTTCAGTTTCATCCTTTTGTTTCGGTTTCAATGGATTTTAAAATGGTGATAAATATACGGATGATAATTGTTCGAATGTTGAAAACTTTTAGGACTGCATTAAAAGGAATGCTAATATTTCATTTTTACATTGGTGTCCTTATTATTTAACTAACAACTTTTTAGTAAAAGAAAAAAAAAATTCTCTCTCTATATATATAATAAATGATGATTATTATTTTTTTTTTCATATTTTTTATAAGTAATTTTTATGTGTTATTTTTTGTGTTATGTGTTTTATGTGTTATTTATACCTAATCTCTATATCTCTATATAAACTATTAAAACGTATCGTCTCTATATAACTATAAAGGTGCCTCTTGGCACTATATATAGATCAGTGCGATCATTTAAAGAGATAATTGCTGAAATAATATCCTGGACCTGCTAAATACATCTCTTTAACGGACTTGACTGAAATAGTAACGAGTGTCCACCAGACCAACAATCTTCTTGAGCCACCTTGCAAACAAAATCTGCACTCATCAGTAAAGAGCGCAGCACGTTCCAACTGACATGTAGGAAGGTAAGTCAAGGAAAAGAACTCAAGGAAGTCTTCACCAAAGGAAGATTGTAATCATCTGTCTGTGCGTGCCCAATCAAATATGACATCAAAGTGATATGCTACGAGAGGTACTTCTTGCATATAATACTTCTTTTGCACAAAGTTGATATGGATACCAGATTTTCGGTAGTTGCTGCAACTGCCCTACTCGTGTCTTGTGGCAACGTGGGAGGGCTGAAGTTAGACTCCTCTGGCGGCATTATTGTAATCACCGTTTTCAAACATGAAGAGACTTGATGGCTCTTGTGACAATGTGTGCAAAACCATCTAGCATCGACAGTAAGTCTGTTTGGTGGAATACAGCGCACAAATTCGAGGCAGTTACCCTTAAAAGTACACCCGAAAGGACTGTCCTGCCTCATTCCTCGTCGGTGGGTTGTTCGTGGTATGATGTTTTGATGTTCCACTTTCAGCTTTCTAACTGGTAGAGGGCTACATAACCTCTAGGTACGGGGGTGAAGTGTAGATAAAAGTAGTCGCTATAAGAAAAGATTTCAGGTAGGTTGTTGTAGCGGTTCTTACCCAAGATAAATTTAATGTACCTATATTTATTCTACACCTTATTTATTTTGTATAATTTTTTGCATGTCTTAAAAAAGTTCAATTGTTTTTCTCCGTTATTTTTTTTCTGCATAAATTCATAGGAGATTTAATTTCCTAGAATAATCTTATTCTAAAAGTTTAGTGGGACGAATGGAAAAGTATAAAATAATAATAGTTAACAAGTTCTAATCTCAATTTTTAAAAAAAAAAATTAAAAAAAAAAATTGAATAGAGAACTTTTATGAAAAATAAGTATTTGAATGTAGAACTTTTATGAAAGCCAGAACCACTTTCTACAGATATAAAATCTAAAATCATATAAAATAAAAAATAAAAAAATATCAGCTAGGAGGCATTTTATTATCTCATCCCAACCACGAATATCTCACTCTGCAGTGAAACTTTCGAATTCTCATTGTCACGGTTTAAGACAAGATAGCATCTCTTTTTGACTTTCTTTTCTCTTCAGTTAAGATAAGACGATAAACATCTTTTTTTCATGGACAGTTTGCAATTAATTCGAAGAACTTTTCTTTCTTTCTTCCCCCTTTCTTCTTTGAGGCTCAAATCGCTAGTTTGGAACCACACAGTTTGTTGCGAGGTAAAGCTAGTCGCCGATAAATCTAGCTCAAGCGTTTCTTGCCCTCTGGTTAAGGAAATGTGCACGTTCAATTCTTTTTTATTTTGGAAATTTTCCGTGTTCGAACTTTTTAAGTTGTTTTAAAACTTTTGCTCTGGTTGTTCAAATACCTTAAAGGAATGCAAGCCGTAAACTGTTTCTTTGGATATTGTACGACACGAAGTTTTAGAGCGGTTTCAAAATAAAATTAAAACATCTTGAATTTTTCAAAAGGATAAATATAAAAATTAGTATATCTTTTACAACTTGTAGTTGTTTACACAGGCTGAGTTTTTCGATAGTAGACCATTACATCTTAAGAGCACTGTAATACTTCAAATGCACAGAGAACAATGCCAAATACATAGAATTCTAGATCTCTAATTTTGTTAACTACAGTCGAAAATAAATTTATTTTCTGCAAGATTTAAAAAAAATTTTTTTTTTTATAAACGCATCAGTTTTTAAAATACATTTGAAATACAAATGTAAATAAATAAGGAAGTACAAGTAAAATCATCAAGTTACATCTATGAACATGATGGTAACCTTAAGATAATATAATCGACCACATGTCTATTGTCTATTATAATATCTACACAAGGTAAAAAATGCAGACAATAATGAAAATTTGACAGAAGTGTAAAAAATATTATTAAAGGAACATGATTGTAAAAAATGAAACATGTACATGATTGTAAAAAATGAAATGTGCAAGATTGTAAAAAAACGAAACGTGTACAGGATTGTAATAAAAGGAAACATGTACAGGATTGTAATAAAATAAAACTAGTACAGGATTGTGAAATCTAAAAATTATACAGAATTATAAAAAAGGAAACATGTATTGGATTGTAAAATCTAAAAACTATACAGAATTATAAAAAATGAAACATGTATTGGATTGTAAAATCTAAAAACTATACGGGATTATAAAAAATGAAACATGCATTGGATTGTAAAAAAAAATGAAGCATATACGGGATTATAAAAAAAATAAAATGAAACATGTACAGGATTGTAAATAATGAAAAATGCACATAAGTATGTATTAGGTAATAAACTTAATGGATATGGTTTTTCAGCAAATGGGGCAACTAGATTTGTTACCAAACGAATTAGACTGACAACTCCTTCATGTCAAACAACCGTCAATTAGGCTTTCATGTTAAATATGTATCATTTCGTTAAAGCCTTCACAACTGTTTTTTTAATTTTTTTTATTTTACTATACTAGGACAGGTAGGGCCTGAATGGCCAAGTGACTAGCGCTCTGGCGCTCGGTACCACAGGTTTCGGGTTCGAGTCCCGGAGGTGCCATGGATGTTTGTAGTGGTTCGGAATCCACTTTATCCGGAATCCGTAGGTCAGGGTACTAATAGGATCGTAGAGTGTTGCTGGAGCATTGTTACTCCGCGTCCGTATCTTCAAATTACACGCGCCCCCAGGTAACGTCTGTGCAGCGCTTGCCTTAAGGCGACCAAGCTGTCTAAGTGTTTGCCAGCTGCATTAGAACAACAACAACAAAAAAATACTAGGACAGGTCGAATATTGCATAAAAGGAAAATTAAGGGATCTTTTACTTTTCTGTTTTAATTGAAAGAAAAATGGAACTGAAATCCTTCGAATTGTGGAAGCTTACAGAAAAGAAGCAGCAGTTGAAGAAACTTATCAAAAAAGATTTTCAATAATTTATTAATAAATGATTCAGTAAAGTGAAGAAACTCTAGAGAAGAAACTTGAGATGCACAGATATTACAAAAACCACAGAAGAAAAGTAAATGGCTACTCGAGGGTTCTACTATAAAGTTCATATTTCTAAAAACAATCATTCCACTTTGATTACAAAATATCTTAGCTATCTGATCAACTCCCCGGCACTACAGTTCCTGGACTCCCCTCCTAACAATACGACTCCAAAGTCGTCTGTCTCGAACTTGGATTTTCCAATTTGTGATCTTTAGGTTTTTCAGAGGGTGCGCAGAAGATCTACCTCCCCGTGGTGCACCTGGTAACACTTTTTCAGTGGCTAAAAGATTTGCAACTTGGCGTTATTGTTAGATTAATGAACTCTGTTTCAGCATGTTTTGTTTTGTTATTGTTGTATTTTTTTTTTTGCCGTTGTTCTTTTTTTGCTGTAACTGTTCATAATCTGCCATTGGAAACAAAAAAAATAAAAATAAAGTTTCTTCAGATACTTTTCCACTTCAGCAATCCTTTTTTTAATTATCTTAGCATTATACAATATAATGAAAACATAAATTACGCATTGAACAATATAAAAAAATAATATTAAAAACTAAACAATTAAAAAGAAAACTGATCCAAAAGAAAACTGATCCAAAAAAAATGATCGTCACAAATGGATAGATTGCTTTGGTTTGGTTTATCGTTCTACGGTCATTTTGTGCACACTTTAGGCTAATCAGACCGGGACCTACAACTTCACGTGGATTCCGACTAACAAATATCAATGCCAAGCCAGGATTAGAACCTGAAGCCTGTGGTACCAAAGACCTGAGCACTAGGTTCAGGTCTGAGGCAACACTTCGAACTGAACCAACTGAGGGGGAGTTAAATTATGGATTCTTAAAATAAACTTCGAAAATTAAATGTGATTGGCAAAATAGTGAGTGAGTGACCACTTACAAACATCCATGCCACTGCCAGGATTCGAAACTGAAGCCTGTGATACCAAAGTCCAATAATAGGATAGAAGACATATTGCTAAACCCTTTCCAATTTTTATTTTTATTTTATTTATTTATTATTATTATTTGAAGTCTTTGAACCGTTCAATTGCTATCAATTCCATCAGAAATCAAAACAGAAAATTAATGATAAAAAAAAAGGACAAAAGTCTCGAGTGAGAACAAAAATCCAGACTCAAAAGAATGATGAATGACTTTCTTGATAGATTGGTTTGGTTTAGTTTGATTTGGTTTGGTTTATCGCTCTAAGGTCATTTCGTAAAATTTTTAAGCTAATTAGACCAGGACCTACTACTTAACTTGGATTCCGAACCACTCACAAACACCCATGCCACCGGCAGGATTCGAACCTGAAGCCTGGGATACCAAAAGCCAGAGCGCTAGCCACTTGGCCATCAGGCTGCACAAATGGATAGCAAAAATAAAAGAAGAAACATTGCTAAATTTCCAATTTGCATTTTTACTTTATTTTATTTATTTATTATTATTATTATTATTTATTTATTTTTTGTTGAAGTCTTTGAACCGTTCACTTCCTATCAATTCCAGCCGAAATCAGAACAGAAAATTAATGATAAAAGACAAATGTCTCGAGTCAGAACAAAAACCAAGACTCTCAAAAGAATGATGAATGGGCGTTCTTCATGCCTGAACCGCACACATCCGAATTTTCTATCCCGCACAACAGGCGAGTAGTGATCACACAGCAAGGTCGAATCTGTTTCTCATGAATCATGAATGATCCATGTATCTTGACATATTTAAGCCGATAGTTATCGACACAATTTATCTTGGTGGGAAAAATCCTTCTCGCGAGGAACTTTTTTTTCTCAAGTGTTTTTATCAGCCCTCGTGGGGGAAAAGTGGTTCCTTGAAAAATAGTGTTGGGACCACACTGTTAAATCTCAGTGCACTCTTATAAAAATGCACCAGGTTTTTCTGACAATAGAACAAAAAACTAATATTCTTAGGCATTATTTGATGATAAACTAAATATAATTTTGTATTTCCAATGTCTGGGGCCTGAATGGCCGAGTGGCTAGCGCTCTGGCGTTCGGTGCAGGTTTCGGGTTCGAGTCTCGGCCCTGCCATGGATGTTTGTAGTGGTTCGGAATCCACTTTAAGCCGTAGGTCCCTTAGCTTATATTCAAGCTACACGCAAGTGAGTGAGCAAGTACTAAAGGCTCGTTCCCACCGAGGCGTGAAGCGTTGAAGTTTCACGCGGCAGGCAAGAACATTACAACAGAACAACAGAAATCACATTACTTCTGGCGAAGTTCCGCTTCGAGTTGAAAGTTGGTCAACTCGAAGCGGTGGATTTCAAACCGGTTTCAGGCGAACGGGGTGAGGCTAGTGATTGGTCAACGCTTAAACGCCTCATGCCTCGGTGGGAACAAGCCTTTAGTGAGTAACGTCTGTGCAGCGCTTGCCTTAAGGCATCCAAGACAACTGAGAGTGACAACATCTCAGCTGCATTAGAAAAAAAAATTATATTTCCAATATCTTAATCGCAATTTTTCTTTTAGGAACTTTGCTAAAATTGTAGGGAATAAGGAGGGATTCCGTGAGATTCCATGAGTAAAAAAAAAAGGTCATTTCATTTTCATTGACATTTAATTAAATTAGTGAAATCACACTCATCATCTAAAAAATAATCTAATCCTTTTCTTATAGATGTATAGTGTTTTTTTCATTTGAACAATCTTCTGAAAATCTAAATTTTTTGTTAAATCTCAATGCAGTCTTATAAAAATGCGCCGGGTTTTTCTGACCACAGAACAAAAAATAATTATACTTAAATGTTATTTGATGATAAACTGACTATCATTTTATATTTCTTAGGCCAATATCTTAATCGCAATTTCACTTTTAGCATTGTGCTGAAATTGCAAGGAGTAAGACTTGGACATCTTTTTCTTATTTTTTTTTTGGGACATATCACCCTTTTGTTCAGGGATTTCGTAAGATTCGATAAGAAAAAAAAAGTCCTTTTATTTTCACTGACATTTAATTAAACCTAGGCTTAATTAGAAGTCTGTGAAATCACACTCGTCATCTATAAAAGCAATCTAATCCTTTTCATTTAAATGTTGTTGTTGTTGTTGTTTTTCTAATGCAGCTGGCAATACAGAGACAGTTAATCTTTATGCCATAATCAAGGCCTGCATCGCTATTACTCATTTAGAACTACCCAGGCGGCACGTGTAGCTTGAAGATAGGCTACGGATGCGAGTAACACTACCCGTACAAAGCTCTACAGTCGTATTATACCCGGATCTACGGTTTAAAGTGGATTCCGAACCAAGGGGGAGAATAAAGGGGACTCGAACTCGAAACCTCTGATACCAAGCTTTTCATATAAATGTAGAGTGTATTTTCATTTAAACAATTGTCTGCAAATCTAAATTTCATCTACATATTGCAAATCTGGATTAACATATGCAACAATAAATGGAAAAATAAAATTCCTTTTATGTTTTATGTTATTCATCTTGTCTTGTCAAAGAATTTGTCACAATTAAATTCCCTCTCTCGAGATAAAATAAAACTTTCGCGCAGACAATATTTTAACCATGCTTCCTCCTACACACTGGCAAGAGCGTCTCCTTGTACCATTCAAGAGAAATGGTTAGCAGGTCTCGAGACTCTCCCCAAGAGGAAGAACAGCGAAATCATGCTCTGAGAAATGTTTAGTTGAAATACACCCCGAGAGGAAATATAGTTAAAAGCTACCCTATACATTAATTGGCCTATAGACTCTTGCTTAGAAAGACTCTATTATTATCGTCTATGTGTCAAATAACGTATGTTTGTAATTGCATGTGTGTGGTGTTTGTGCGTGTATCAATAAAGCTGTGAGCTCTCAAGCCTGTGACTCAAGTATCTGAATTCAACCACACCCAGTTACAAGCTGGTTGCCCAATCTGTACACTGGCGCCCAACGTGTGGTCAGATTGTAGTGGCATGTGTTTACGGGCCACACTGAAACGTGCGCCATTGTAGTGAGGATTTCTGCTTTTGGACATAAAAGTCAGCCAGGGTCATGTCTATACTATAATTATTGAATATTTGACCATTCTTCTTGATAAAGTGTAAGCCCTTACCGACACCTCTACAATTGTAGAATTTGAAAAATAAATAGAAATAAATCATATTTTTATTAAATGTTTTTAAATATGTATATATTATATGTTTATTATTATTCATATAATTTGGTAGTAGAGGCCGTGGCTTGTACCTCACTGGTAAATGAAACCCAAAAAGGGATTAAATAACAACTGAATGATTTAAAATAAATTTATTCATTTGATTGAAAAAAAAATCAAATGTCTAGTGTACGAACTAAAAAATAGTATTGCCATTGCAGGCAAAAAATTTGGCGATTTTGTTAATAAGTTCAGCGAGGTATGTTATTTGGCGATGTCTGCAATCAATTTGGCAAAAGTAACTGGTTTCGATTACTCACGTAAAGCATTTTGAAATTTTTTTTCATTTATTTATCCCCATTTTAAAAACGCATTTGACAAGCTAGAAAGGTTTTGTTTAATGATTTGTTGACAGGCAGTACGTGATATTTAAATAACCCTTAATCTTTACGAAAAGATTAGTTATGTTATAGGGACAGGGATTTAAAAATTATTGCATTAAAAAATGAAAATATTGTCACTAAGACCTTCATCTAAATTGCGATGTCTAATGATTTATGACTTTTAAAAATTTTTTCATTTATTACTTTTATAACTTAATTTTAAACCAAAAATGTTCACGACGACATTACAATATATGAACACACCATCCAATCTTCCAATCAGGTTTCGCGTAAGATACTTCCGTAATGCAATTGGCACCGAAGGTGTTTCAAAAGCTTCAGTTCGGGACAAATTGAAACTGATTGGTAGGTAAGATCGAACGCCCATTATCAATAACCGATCGCGCTCCTGTTCTTATGGGAGAGTGGAGGCCTATTCCACCGTCTCATACTGATGAAATCTCCACCCGATCATTCAGATCCACAGGTCATTAGAGGGTCAAAACCCACTACATCGACACGGATTTCCCTATTAAGTTGGATTGCAGAACAGCAGGTGTTTTAAATGGGATTGTAAATACAGCCAAATAATTCATCTGGACATGGTGCTAATTATTATTTAAAAAAACATTCATACATGAATTTGTAAGAATACTTTGACTAATAATGAAATCCATTTTAAGAGAACTTTTGGATACTGAAACCAAAGAATTTCTGCTAATGAATTAAAGTGACGATCTCAGATAATTAAAATAATTAATCTGGTAGAGTGCTAATTATTTATATCAATCATCATCATCCTAACTGGCTCGACAGCCCGTTGAGGGCCTTGTCCTTCTTTGAAAGATCCAGCCAGGCTGTTCTCCTCCTGGCCGTAGACCTCCAGTTTTTGATCTTAATAACATTAAAATCAGAGTCTAAACACAGTCGACCCATCTCGGATTTATATCAATAATGAAATCCATTCTAAGTGAAGTTTTGCCTTCAGGAAACGAAGAATTTATGCTGTTAAAATACAACAATGGAGTCAAAATACATCCAAGTAAATAGAATTATTAATCTGGATAGAGTGTTAATTATTTTTTTTTTTGAGAATAATTAAATGATTGTCAATGTTCTTCTTCATTGGAGCAATAGCTTCATGGTGAGACAAGGCCCTCTGCCTACTGCTACAGTAGATGTTTTCTCTTTACGGGGTAAGATTGTCAGCCTTACGCACAACATATAAGAACAGGATCTACAGTTTAAAATGAACTCTGAACCACTACTAACATCCATGGCAACGCTTGAACTTGAACCCAAAACTTGTGTCCCCGAGCACCAGAGCGCATCCCCTCGCCCATCAGGCCTCTTAATTACATAAAGCAAATGATAATAAATTTAAATGAAGTAAAATTTCACGAAAATTCAAGTAACTTTATTTTTAATTTGTCAAAATTTTCCATTTTTAAGAAATAAAATCTGTTTAAAAAACACTTAACGGAAAAATAGTTTTAAAAAAAATGTTAACAAGTGTTATCGTTTTAGACTTCAAATTTAAGATATTTTAATTATAGATTAATAGGATACCACTACTGCTAATATAACGCACCACACCACATCACTGTGCCTAGAGCTGAGTTGCCCCTTTACAATTTGTAAATGATGTGGATGAGAAGTCTGATTGGGCACTGTGACTCTCTACGGTCATATTAGACAAGGACCCACAGCTTAAAGTGGATTCTAAACGCCGAAACTTGTGGTGCCGAGCTTCAGAGCGCTAGCCACTCGGCCATCAAGCCCCAGGTTAAAAGGATAACTTGCATGGTAATTTAGTGAACTATATTATAAAGAAGATATCGCGCAATTTTAGCGTTCTCTTTGGTGAATTAATGTCCGTCGGCCAAATTTAGTTCAGTGAAATACTATTGAAATATTGCAGTGAATTTCATTCTTATCAAAGATTACTCATCGTCATAATAATTACCAACTGACGTAACGTAGTTTTAAAACACACTAATTTCTTAAGCGGTTCTTTCTTAATATGTAGCTATTAAATTACTATTAAATATTAAATCGAAAAGAAAGTCTTGTAATTTTTTAGTATATAGATAGTTAAAAATATTACTGTGTTCAAAAAGTAAGCCAAATTTTCAATTTAAAATTTCCGGGGATTACGGATTTTAAATTTTTTTTCTTTTTTAGTTTGCTGGCACTGTCCTTGACATCTGTGTGAAATTTGACTTCAAAATATCCATTAGTGTGTGAATTACGCTTGGCTTTGTGAGACGCTAAAACTGATTCCGGCGATTTTTGAAATGTCTGAATTAATTGAGCAAAGAACTTGCATTCAATTTTGTTTGCAGAAACTTATAGAATGTTGCAGAAGGCATTCGGTGAGCATTCCTATATCGGAAAGAAATGTTTACAAGTGGTATAAACAGTTCAAAAAAGGCAGAAAACGCGTTGAAGACGAAGAGACCTCTGGTCGACCATCCACCTCAACCGACGAAGCTCACGTCCAAAAAATTAAAGATTTTGGTGCTTGCAAACCGTCGATTTACAATTAGAGAACTTGCGGATGATGTTGGCATTTCAAAAGGATCTGTCGATTCCATTTTGGGCCTCAAACGCGTCAAATCTCGATTAGTACCGAAAACACTGAATGCACTAGTTGAATGCATTGATTCTTCGTGACTTTTTCGCTAACAATGAAACCCATATGGTTCCACAACCACCGTATTCCCGCCTTACGACTTCTGGCTATTCCCTAAACTCAAAAGAGCACTCCGAGGACACCGTTTTGAGTCGATTGAAGAGATTCAACATGAATCGACGCGCGCTTTGAAGATCATCTCTGCTAATAACTTTTTAGCAAGCATTGAGGATTCGAAAAAAAGTTGGTGTGCATTGTGTCCGGAGGGGATTACTTTGATGGCGATGAAATAAATTTGGAAGAATGGAAGAATAAATAAAGAATTTTTGAAAAAAAAAGTAATTGGTTTTACTATTTGGCACAGTGGTATATCACATGCATTCATAATAAAATTATTTCAATCCATTAAGATGACCAAATTTTGGCGGCCAATGAATGAATAGCTAGTGATCCACGAGCTTAATTACCATTCGAATTTGATTCCATTTACTTACTTTTACTTTCACAATGCCTCGCATATGGATTCGTGCCGTACATTCTCATTTGAGGGAAGACGTGTAATTGGGCTAAAGGAAGTAGCTCGATTTAAAGACGACATAAAAGAAGTTTAAACCGAACGATTTGTCGATTACTCCTTCCGCACCAGTACACATCGCCAAGCACGTTTACAGAGGTGCTCGATTCATTCGAATTTGAATTCCACTGGTTGGACTTGAATTGTGTTTAGTGGCAAATCCCGCTTTGAATTGAGCCCCGATCACCAGAGAGTGTATATCTGGTGACACGAATAGCAATAGGATACTAATCTGATTACCAACCATCACATAGCCTGAATATTGGACGGATTGGATTTCATTTGTAACCGGACTCCTTTAGTTGTCATCCTTGATACTCTCACATCATGATGGTATGTCTAAGACAGGGGTGGCCAACCCAAATAATCTTGTGGGGCACTTTGGAAATGCATCATAACTCCGCAGGCCGCATATAAAATTATATATCCCCAAATTAGATTTAGACCCACTACAGACATTTTTTGGAGTGAAAAATGGAAACATAATGAGTTATTATTATTGTGTTTACTATTATTCTTACATGTAAACATAGTTAATATAATAATAATGATAGTAAATGCACATTGTAAAGAAATATATAACACTAAAAATGAAATATTAAAAATATATAAATATAAATGAAATAAAGGAATTGAAATTATTAAAAAATATTTATTTTACTAGTGCGATATTTGCTTCGCCACTCTTTCACTTGGCTTTTGCAAATCGATCTCAATTTGGGTGTTCTGTATTTGGTCCATTCCATTTTAGAAAAAAACTATTCGCAGGTGTAGGTTGAGGTGTTGTTGCTGTTGTTGTTAGCTGTATCTTTATTGGAACTCAATCCATGCAAAAATTGGTCACTTATGGTAGGAACAAAAAGACCATGCAAACAAATCAAAATTACAAAGAGAAAAGACCAGCCATTCTTAACAAAACCTACCAAAAGGCGTTAAAAACAAATTAAATGTTCAAAGGATAAAAATTTAAAAAGCTAGAAGCACCGTAATAAAAGTCCGGGTCCATAAAAGCACCATAATAAAAGTCCATAATATGTTGATCAGGATATGTTTTCTCTGTCTCTCCAGTAAAGAGACAAACAAGTAGATAATACAATATTTTTATATTATATTAGTTTATAATATTTCTGCCTATTAATCGATGATATTTTAATATTTATTACCAAATTTGCTGCGTAGTTATATATACTGCACTTTAAATGGAAAAATTAGATTTGAAATTGCGAAGTCGTGCAAAAAAAAGAATACGATGTCTTTCAAATAAATCAGGTAAAAATAAACAAAGTCAAACTACTAATTAATGAAAAATCTGTGCAGTAAAATTTTAACTTTTTTAGCGATTAAACATTAAAAAAATATTTCACTGACATCTTTAGCATTCAACCCTAAAAATATGCTTAAAATAACACTGATCGTCATTTTTATTTTTATGTTAAATAGGTGTTTCTTATGTACTTTGCTATGCTAAAGGCGAATCAGTTTTTTTTTTCTGTAATTTTACGTTATATATATATATATTAAAAAATTATATATTTCCCAGATTATTTGTTAAAAGAAGGTGGTCATCAACCATTTATGATAATATAGATTCTAATAAAGTTATTAAATACACGCCAGACCTGTCAAAACAAGTCAAACGGACTTGATAATTTCGGCCCGTCATTTACGTGAGTCACTTCCATTTAGTTTGGACCTGCGTGTCAAGTTAGACAAATATTTATATTAATTTATAATGAACTATTCGCCCTTACTTTACGTTCATGTGTTTATTTTTGTACAAATAGATTCTCTAAAATTGCGCGAAATTGTGAAAAAGATCAAAACAAATTCTAATGTGGTGAACTAACTTTGAAGTCCGAAAGAAGGAATATTATGCCATTGACAAAAAAGGCATATGGACTTTATTTTGGGTGTGGAATCGGCAATCAGGGCAAATTTTGAGCCCCTCATATTTGCTGTACGTCTTATGTAACATTACTTAGTGGTTGGTTTAACAGAAAATTGCGACATTTACCACTTACAATTCCAATGATATGGAATTAACCGAATGACCACTCCAAGGACTGTTATTTCTGCATTGTAAAAAATGTTGGAATAATAAGCAAGAGCATTAAATTCAGGCAAAAAGACCATTAAATATCCCAATCTCCCTTCAGCTATCAGAGCTGTTCCTCACAGTGATGAGCTTCCAATACCAACGCCACTTGAAAATTGGAGTTTACATTCAGAAAACTCTGGTGATGAAGATTTGCAATTAAGTCCAGAAAAAGACGACATTGAAGACCCAGAATTTGGTGGAACATCTACAGAACCTTACAGAATCAATCAATCCAGCATCTAGTTCGTGATCTAAATTTGTCAAGGGATTAGACAGAATTGTTGACTTCGAAATTAAAATGCTGGAATCTCCTTCAGAAGATAATTACAAATTGTTCTTATAGTTGACAGGGAAGCAATTTAGTGTATTGCACTGATGTTGATTCATTACGGAGCGAGTTAGTAGACTGTCATGATTCTAAATAATGGAGTATTTAATGCGTGGATATTGAAAACAGTAAGATAAATACCTCTTGCAAGATGGAAAAGTTATGCAAATAATTATGAAAGCCAATTAAGTAGACCAAAAGGATCCAAAATATCATCTTCAATTAACTTCAAAAGCAAGCAAAATCCTTTTGATAATAAAAGAATATAA
Organism: Caerostris darwini; assembly: GCA_021605075.1. Lineage (NCBI taxonomy): Eukaryota > Metazoa > Arthropoda > Arachnida > Araneae > Araneidae > Caerostris > Caerostris darwini. The sequence continues at coordinate 5,672 of BPLQ01012181.1, read as the reverse complement.
TAGCATGCAATGTTTAATATATTTAGTAAGAAATATGAAACAAAACAATCCAAAACTATCATTGTAACCATTCTTCCTCATACTCACTGGCAAGAGCGCCTTCTGTGGTGTCCAGGAGAAATGGACAGTTGGCCTATAGACTTTCATCTGGAGAGGAAGTATATTTCGCGCACCCGCGCATTTCGCGTTTCGAGTTTTCGGCTTAGAAGTGGAGTCTCTCCATGAATCTATAATTATATGTCTTTAAATGTGTTAAATATTGTATGTATGTAATTGTATGAGGAGGAAGTACAGTTACACCATAAATTTTTTTTTGTTTTTCTTTTTGCTCGTTCCATTATAATTAATGATAAAATAGAAGAGATCGACTCTCAAAGATGTTTGTCGATCCCTGATTTAGAAATTCTAAACCAGGGCTTCTTCATCATATGTCTCGTTTATTTAAAAAACATAACTATTAATTTTTTTAAAAAAGATTTTCACATTTTGGTGAAAGATTAAAACAGATTTTTTTTATTATTATTATTACTATTGCAGACTAGAATATCAAATTCATGATCCATAACGTTTTAGTTATGTGTTGCTCAAAAATCTTGTTCTATTTTAAAACTGCACAAATGAAGTAGACGTAGTTGTTAATAGATAATATATTAAAAAGCACAAGCCTGTTTGGGTGAATTCATTTTTGGGAATAAATATTTTTGCTTATGAATATCGGAAAATAAATCAATCGTTAAATAAAAAGCATTTAGAAACTTTATTTTGTGCATGATAACTAAAATAAATAAATAAATAAATAAATAATGGGCACTTAAAAACTTAATTAATGGGCACATTAATCTTAATGCATCAAAATTTTTCATTTGATTTTTTATATATTATTATTTTTTTTATACATAAAGAATAAATATATTTATAAAATAATTTTCAATTTTCTAAAAACATTTTTTACTGACTAGACTTTTACAAGTGCATTCCACTCTTATACCTAATAGCAAAAATTAAAAGCACTTTTAAAAAAAAAAACACGAATAGAAACAACACAAAAGTTAGGAGAGAGAAAGAGAAAAAAGAGCAGAAAATAAAGAAAAGACTGTCTGGAAGTTTCCCCTTCCACCACATGTGAGCTCGTGATTGAAATCGGGAAATGCCAGCGATGTATTCCGTCACACATGACGGCCCCTCTGATCCCCCACCCCCATTCCTCCTCCCCTTTGCATTCCTCAGGCACCGGGGAACTTTTCCGCCGTATTTCCTTTCAGGTGACACTCAGAGCTCCGCTTTTCCTGGCCGACTTCAAAGTTGTTGTGTCCAAAATAACGTTCAAATAATATAAGTTTATGATTTTTCATTTATAGGTAACTTTTCTGGAGAAATATACATTTTTGCCTATGTATATCTTTGGATGCATGGACTTAGGAAAGTCATGGACCAAACACATTCACAAAATAAATAAATAAACCTCCAAATTATTTAACATGTGCATATATAATATGTGCCTATATATATATATATACACTAAAAATAAATAATAAAAAGTAAATAAAAAAATTTATACTTCTTTTTACATTAATTCACTAAATATTTTACACTCAAGCGCTGTTTCCTGACAACTTTGAAAGTTAGACAGAAATTTATATTTCTTCAGAAAAGCTATGTATATCTGAGACGCACGGAAAACATGGACCAAATACACGCACAAAAATTAAATAAACCTCCAAATTATCTAACATGTACATATTTCTTTATATTAATTAAAATATTAAAAAAAATAATAATAAAAAGCAAATAAAAAATTTTGCATGTTTTTTTATATTAATTCAATAAATGTTTTACATTCAAGAGCTGCTTCCTGGCAGAGTTGAAAGTTGTCGCTTCCCAACAAAATTAAAATACTGGAAGTTTATGATTTTTAATTTAAAGTTAGTTTTTGTGACGAAAACTAGATTTCTGTCTACATGTATATCTGGAATGCACAGACTTAGGAAAGCCATGGACCAAACACAAACTAAAATAAATAAATATACCTCCAAATTATCTAGTGTGTATATATATTTTTTTCTTTATGTATTCTAAAAATAAATACTAAATAATAAAGAGTAAATAAAAAAAAATTTGCATGTCTCTTTGCATTAATTTAGTAAATGTTTTACACTCAAGTGCTGTTTCCTGACCTTTCTACAAAGAATAAATTTCTATCTCAGTATATCTGGAATGCACAAGCTTAGGAAAGCCGTGCACCAAACACATGCCCACAATAAATAAATTAATTAACATGCACATATTTCGTTATGTAAGTATATATATATATATATATATATACACTAAAAAATAAATAATAATAAGCAAATAAAAAAATTATATGTCATTTTACATTAATTTAATTAATGTTTAAGTATTTCCATTAATAATACTCAACATTTATTAAGTATTATTAATGGAAATACTATTCCATTACTAATTCCATTCCATTTCCATACTTAACATTTAATGTTAAGTATGGAAAATACTTAACATTTAACTTAATAAATGCTTAACATTAACATTTAACTTAATATACTTAACATTTAATGTTATGTCCATTTTTGTTGTAACCAAGCATAAATGAGTCAAATGTTTTTATTTATCGATATTTTTATATTCATGTTTTAAAATGTCTGTCCCCAAATATATATTTACCAAAGCAAGTTTAGACAATTTTATGTATTATCTAGTATTATCTGGAAGGCGGGAAATGGGGGCAGCTTCTGTTGTGATGGAGCACCCTTAGGTAAAATCTGATTTGATTCACCGACGCTGACTTATTACGGGGTCGGGTTGTCAGCCCTATGCCCAACTCTCTACAGTCATATTAGACTGGGACCTACGGTTTAAAGTGGATTCCGAACTAATACAAACCTCCATGGTACCACCGGGACTCGAACTCAAAACCTGTGATGCCGTGCGCCATAGGCACACGGCGGACAGGTCCTTTATGTAAAGTAATTTTAAAATATAACATGTTTCTAGCAATGAATATCATAGAGATAAAATTCGTTGATAGGGATCCTACATATTCTCTAGCATATTTTTTTTTCTTCTAATGCAGATGGCAAACACTTAGTCTTGGATGCCTTAAGGCAAGCTCTGCGCAAACGCTACTCACGTTGCATTACCCAGGGGGCGCGTGTAACTTGAAGATAAGCCACGGACGCGGAGTAACAATGCCCCCGCAACGCTCTACGATCCTATTAGGACCGGGACCTACGGTTTAAAGTGGATTCCGAACCACTACAACATCCATGGCACCGCCGGGACTCGAACCCGAAACCTGTGGTACCGAGCGCCAGAACGCTAGCCACTCGGCCATTCAGGCCCTTTTCTCTAGCGTATTAAGCATCGGATCTTCTAATCTGCAGTTAAATAGAAACATTGAATAAAATATTTATTTCTAATATTTAAACATTTATTTTTTTGTTAAATGATTATGCATTCCGGTTTAATATTTCATTAAAATCTGAAAATCTTTCAAACAATTTTACTATATAGAGATGGATTTATACTAAAAAATATAAATCAGTAGTGTTATAATTATTTTTTATTTTAATAAGAAATTTTACTTAATATCGGAGGAGGATAAATCTGCCACATATTTTTGACAATTTTGGGACATTTCCAAGATAAACAAATCATCAATACTTGAAATATCAGTAACGCTAAATAAATCCTCGTGTTAATCCTATATAGTTTATAGTTTGACATGCTCGATTCAATAAATTCATGGGTAGCGCCATAAAATTTAGCGTTTGTATCAAAATAACAATAAGAAAAAGAAAAAAAAAAATATATATCAGCATCTTATCAAATTACGATATTTTTTTTTCTGCGATAATGGTTACATTTTATGTTTTTTTTTTCTTCATATATACAAAGAAAAAAAATTCTTTGTTATGTAACTCTATTAGTAAAAGGTATATAACACTAATTACCACAAAAGAACAATAAAAGCTTTCATTTTTTTAAAATTAAAAAATGATCTCATCAGTCTTGAATATAATTAATTTATTTTTATGTAACAAATAAAAACTACTACATGATAAGAACGATTTTATTGATTAAATTATTTAAAAAAAAAAACGTTATTCATTTAATTTCATTATTACAATCGTTTTTGTGATGGCGTGGCAACATCATTAAAAGAGGTCACGTGATTCAATTATTGAGCGTTCTGTTCATTTTATACTTAACATCTTCTCAATGATTTGATCCCTCTGTGAAATACATAATTTAAAAAAAAAATTAATCTCACTTCATATTCTACTTATATGATTATTATATTTATTTACTATTCTGTGTTTATTGTTGCTTAACTAATCAGAAAATATTACCCAAACAAATTGCCAATATCATTTTTATTTGTGGCCTCATTTTGTAATGAAATAAATTTATTCGAATTCGCTACAGTTTTAAGTTCTAACTGAAAATTCGTGCTTTACTACTTCAGAAAAATTTTGTTTATAAAATTTAATTTATTCCAAGATAATAATAATTTATAATTTTCATCAATTTTGTTTTATTAAATAAAATACAAGTTTGTTCTTATGATTCGTTGCATCTAAATTAAAAGATAATTAAATGTTGTTTCAAAATATAAATACTTTAGACATAAATCAACTTGTCAATGCATAACAATGCATAAGATAACGAAACGGAAATGAAGTCATTCATTATTAAAAGATTATTATTCTATTAAATTATATTATAAGAAAAAATATATTTTATTTAAAGGATTTTTTATGATGAGTATTGCAAGAAATAGTTGTAAAACAAATTGTTTCACGCTTAAATTATAACTAAAAGGACACATATTTCAATGTAAAGAATAAACAAAATTTATGAAAAAAATGCTTACTGGACAATATGCAAGAAAGACCAGTCACCATACAGGAAAAGTTTTTTGGTACTTGATAGATACTTTTTTTTAGGGTTTGTCTTTTATATTAATTAAAATAAGTCATCTATTTATACTAATCCACAAAATATCATAATCTTATGACATAAAGAACTAGACGCATAAACTAACCGTCTCTGACTCCAGTAGTTGATTCATTTGAAGCTCTTTCGTCTATTCTCAAAATTGGAGAGTACAACAAACCGTTTGAAAAGTCAGTTCAGACTGAGAAAAAAATATTTCTTCCGGTTTATGTAAATGAGTAGGGGAAATTTCCATACAAATTCTGCTGGGCTACTGATAATTTAGAGATAAACATCAGTCCAGTAGATAAACAGTAACGAATGAATGGCCTATATAGGTATTCAAAATAGCAATGAATGCAAAATGACCAACGAATCCTTACATACTTCTCAGTCAGTACAGTAAGTAGAAAAGCCTAAATCCACGAAAATAATTTTCAGCCTAAATCCATGACCATAAGGACTACGACACAGCAGTTTGTAGATCTAAATCCCCAAATGTTTGACTTCTGTTATGTTCTATAAGCCCATAACGAATGGCCTTAACTTTAATGGCTACTATATGACTAATTTAGAATAATTATTAATTATTTTTGTTTCACGAATCTCTCGATTCCTGGAAAATGAGGTTCACGAAATCTTTTCCCCAGAATATTGGTTTAAATAAGTAAAATAAAATCAAAATAATTAATTAGATAAAAGAGATAATACGTAAGCCC
>BPLQ01012180.1:0-21083 GCA_021605075.1 Caerostris darwini | reverse complement strand
CGGAATCGACCCATCTCACGGTTTTATGATTCAAGGTCAAGTTATCCTCAGAGTAACATGAGAGATGTAACATTTTTAAGTATCTTTAAAAAATGGCGGAATTGTGTTTTTTATACGTAATTATTTTCTGAGGTTTATATTCACTGTGTTGTTATTTTCTGAGTTTCTTGAATTTAAGTCAGTTCCTACTTTTTTTCCACTATATTGCAGAAAGTCCTTTATAAATAATTTTTATTCATTTTTTTAAGTTTATCTGGCGCCATCTATTGGTAGATACACGCAACATAAATCTAAAAAAAAATATTAATTAATTAATTAAATTTAATTAATGAATTAATATTTGAAAAAACTGTATTAACATCCAGTGACATCCACTACAAGTTTAAAAAAAACATGCATTCGTACTTGAGTGGATGAATAAAAAGTATTTTATGAACGATTGGAAATTTGTACAAGATAAATATAGGGAGAGTGTGAGCTAATAGAAGGAATTGAAAAAGGGAGATCTTTGCGAGTATTAATTATTCACCTCACGATCACCACCTATAAGCCTGCTCAAAACCCCAAAATATCTTTGAACCTCATAAAGGCAGTTGATTTATCTTCAAGAATAACATCATGAGGACAGAAACAGCCTCTCAAGAAACTCCAAAAACGTCTTAGAGGGAAAAATTCCCGTTCCGGAATTCTCCACAACCGTAATCCGGGCCGCCCTTAGGAGGCTATCATTTGATTATCTCTGCCGTACACGGGGCGCCCTAAGTTATGACTCGGGAGCCGCCCTGGCTTTTATCTCTTTCTAAAAGATGCGATTTGTGGGCGAAAGATGCCACTGCGTCTCGATGGAGATTTTTTTTTTTAGCTCCACTTGGAACCCTCAAAGACACCCCGGAATCGTCCCAACACACGGTTTTATGATTCAAGGTCAAGTTACCCTCAGCGTAACATGAGAGCTGTAACATTTTTCAGCATCTCTAAAAAATGGCGGAATTGTGTTTTTTATACATAATTATTTTCTGAGGTTTATATTCACTGTGTTGCTATTTTCCGAGTTTCTTTGAAATCTCATCGTTTTCTATTAGGTAGTTGTTGTAAATAACTCTATTCCAAAAAGGGAAATAAAAAACAATGATGCAAAATATTTGAACGTATAGAATAAAAAAGTCTTCCGATGCTTTTTATTTTTATTGTTGCTGGAAGAAGATTGCCTACTATATTCAAACTAGGAATTTTTTAACTTTTTATCAACTTTTAGTTTGTTTTTTTTATATGACAGGCTTTCTTTTAATCGCTAGGCCTGCTATAGTCAAGATAATTAAGTTTTATTTACAGGAGGAGTTTATTTTTTAGGAATTTATTATTTACATTGTTAAAATATTTTTCCTTCATAAATCATTTAATATAGTACGCGTATGTACGACATTTAGGACAACCTCTCTCCGACCATCTACGATCATATTAGATCGGTACTTACGGTTTAAAGTGCATACCGAACCACCGCCGGGAGTCGAACACGAAACCTGTAGTATCAAGCACCAGAGCCTAGTCACTCGGTCATTATGCCCCTTTATCTTTAATTACATCATTATATTTGAATCTGCCTGATTAGGCCGCTTGCCAGTTTCCAATGCGATAGCAAGTCGGAGTAAAATGAATTTAATGGGTGTACCAATTTATTGTGTTCATCCTCTTCATAAGCATAGGAACTTTCGATATGGTTGGCTTAATAGGTTTTGAATAAACCAACCTAATAAACCATACCTTCCTCTCAGCACACTAATCGACAAGCTAGCGTTAAATGAACTAAAATTAATGTAGAAAAATTGTATTTTCATCCTAAGGATCCTAATAATTTAAACTTCATTTATAATTCAGAAGACTTTTACAGTAGATCTACCAGATATTCGATGAAAAGATAAACATCCGGTATAAAGGCGGAAATGGACAAATCGATTATTTGTTAGAGGTGCTAGTCAGACATTTTAAAGCAATCTTATAGACATCTAAAAGCAATTTTTACCAAACATTTTCAAGGCAAAGCCCACTTTTGCGAGCATTAATTATTCACCTCACGATCACCTCCTTTAAACCCATCCAAAACTCCAAATATCTCTAAACCTCATAAAGGCAGCTGACTTCTTCATGAATAACATCATGAGAACTGAAACAGCCTCACAAGAAGCTTCAAAAACGTCTTAGAGGGAAAAATTCCGGTTCCGGAATTCTCCACAACCGTAATCCGGGCCGCCCTTAGGAGGCGATCATTGTCTTATCTCTGCCGTACACGGGGCGCCGTAAGTTATGACTCGGGAGCCGCCCTGGCTTTTATCTCTTTCTAAAAGATGCGATTTGTGGGCGAATGATGCTGGAGATTTTTTTTAGCCCCACTTGGAGCCCTCAAAGACAATCCGGAATCGACCCATCATACGGTTTTTATGATTCAAGGTCAAGTTATCCTCAGAGTAACATGAGAGCTGTAAAATTTTTAAGTATCTTTAAAAATGGTGGGATTGTGTTTTTTATACGTAATTATTTTCTGGGATTTATATTCTAATGTTGTTATTTCCCGGGTTTCTTGGAATCTGTCCGTTTTTTATTAGGTAGTTTTTTTAATAATTGTAGCCCTAAACAGGAAACAAAGAACAATGATACATAAAAATTCGAAAGTATAGAATAATCAAGTAATATAAAAAAGACTTTTTAAAAGTCAATTCCTACTTTTTTTTCCATTATATTGCAGAAAATCCTTTATAAATAATTTTCATTCATTTTTTAAGTTTATGTGGCGCCATCTATTGGTAGATAGATGCAACTTAAATCTAAAAAAACTAAAATTAATTAATTTAATTTAATGAATGAATTAATATTTGAAAAAACTGTATTAACAACAAGTGCCATCCACTACAAGATCAAAGAAAATGTATTCGAACTTGAGTAGATGAATAAAAAGTATTTTATGAACAATTGAAAATTTGAACAAGATAAATATAGGGAGAGTATGTGAGCTAATAGAAGGAATTGAAAAAGTATTCCGATGCCTGTTTTTTTCTTGTTGTTGGAAGAAAATTGCCGTCTGCCCGGGAATTTAAATTGAAAATTGGACTTACTTTTTGGACACAGTAGTATAATTATCCACAGAATCTGTAAACATCTCCTCAGTCGCTGAATTAAAATCAACAAGAAACATTTGAAGACATTTGGAAGTTAGAGTACAAAAATATGACATTTAACAGAAAACTGAGTTAAAAACATTAATGATAGAAAAATGCCGCAATTACAAAAAAAAAAATCCACCTTAATTAAATATCCAGACCTTTAAAAGCTCTTGTATCCTATTAACTAGTCAGTATTAAGTCCTCAGTAGCTTCAGAGTATCCTATAAAAAGTACTAATATAAAAAGTAAAAGTAAGTACTAATTGATCGAATTATTACAAATATTATAGTATTTACGAATCAGTAGAGATTTTTTTCTAAGTGCAAGATGACTTTTGTGAGGTAAATATTACTTTTTGTAATATTAAAAAATAAGTAATAAGTAAATATAATAATATAAGTAATAAGTAATTAATAAGTAAATATTAAATTTACTTAGGTAAATATCATTTAGCAAAAAATTCTTATTATATATCTTCTTAAAATATTTAATGTGTTTTTGTTAATAAAAATTTATAGATACCATTAAAAAGTCTGATTCTGATGTATTAATTTTTATTAATAAATAAACAGTATTTCAATAAAATTAGTAAGTGTACAAACACTTCTGGGACCCATTGCATATATTTTTCTTGGAAAATACAATTTTTATTTGCTAGTACTAGTATCGAAAGTGTAGTTTATTATATAAGAATGAATTTTTTTCCATGGCATACATAGGTGAAATGCAAGGTCAACCAATTTTCTATAAAAATTACTAGTACGTTCTAACTGGCTTGTAAGAGGGTATGGGCTATATTTCATTCGTATTTTTTCTGCAGAAACTGCTTTGAAAATTGTGTATATTTGGTGGTGAATATAACAGAAAATGTCGCATCGACAGTTTGATCCCTTGACTGGAGTTTTATTGTTTTTCTCTCATATGATACTTAAAAGAGAGTTATTTATCCTTTATTCCTCAACGAGAGACTGTAAAGGGATATAACGAACATTGATCTAAGGGTTAATGTTAAAACACTGCAATGGTGGTGCCTAACATCGTGAAGACGTTAGCTTGAAAATGTTATAACAAGAAAATTCCGTAACTTTTTTTTTTCCTTCTAATGAGCTGGCAAATAGACCGTGATCTTCGCCATTAGGGCTGCACCGATGTTACTCACTTTGCATTAACCAGGAGGCTCGTGTAACTTGATGGTAAGCCACGGACGCGGAGTAGCAATGCCCCCGCAACACTCTACGATCCTATTACGACCGGGACCTACGGCTTAAAGTGGATTCCGAACCACTACAACCCCCATGGGCAAAGTCGGGATTTGAACCCGATACCTATAGCACCGAACGCCAGAGCGCTATCCATTCGGCCATCAGGCCCCAATTCCGTAACTTAGATTTGTATTTAATTAATGCACGCTGTTGAGGCTTGGTGGTTAGCGCGTCCATCTTTGAATTCAGAAATTTAGCTATCTCGCTAAATTTCTATCTCTGAATTTCTTATATGTCGGAAAGTCGGTTTAAAATTCAAAAATTCTTTTGAAATATTTTCGAGCGCATTTTATTTGCGAGAGTACTTCAGTGATTTAATATCTGATATTAGAAACATAACATATTGATAAAGAGTTACGCTAATTGTTGTTAAAATACGACGACTATAGAAAATAACCAGCAGGATTTAGCATGGCTTCTTCATCCCTTTTCTACAAATTTGACATTATGAACGTAAAATTGAGGTTCTTCATTGTGGATAGTGTGGTCTTACTTTAAACTTTAACGGTCAGTAAAAAAATAGTATTGATTAGTATCAGTATTGATAAAGAGTTACACTAATTGTTGTTAAAATACGACGACTATAGAAAATAACCAGCAGGATTTAGCATGGCTTCTTCATCCCTTTTCTACAAATTTGACATTATGAACGTAAAATTGAGGTTCTTCATTGTGGATAGTGTGGTCTTACTTTAAACTTTAACGGTCAGTAAAAAAATAGTATTGATTAGTATCAGTATTGATAAAGAGTTACACTAATTGTTGTTAAAATACGACGACTATAGAAAATAACCAGCAGGATTTAGCATGGCTTCTTCATCCCTTTTCTACAAATTTGACATTATGAACGTAAAATTGAGGTTCTTCATTGTGGATAGTGTGGTCTTACTTTAAACTTTAACGGTCAGTAAAAAAATAGTATTGATTAGTATCAGTATTGATAAAGAGTTACACTAATTGTTGTTAAAATACGACGACTATAGAAAATAACCAGCAGGATTTAGCATGGCTTCTTCATCCCTTTTCTACAAATTTGACATTATGAACGTAAAATTGAAGTTCTTCATTGTGGATAGTGTGGTCTTACTTTAAACTTTAACGGTCAGTAAAAAAATAGTATTGATTAGTATCAGTATTGATAAAGAGTTACACTAATTGTTGTTAAAATACGACGACTATAGAAAATAACCAGCAGGATTTAGCATGGCTTTCATCCCTTTTCTACAAATTTGCATTATGAACGTAAAATTGAGGTTCTTCCTTTAAAAAAATAGTATTGATTAGTATAGGATTTAGCATGGCTTCTTCAACCCTTTTCTACAAATTTGACATTATGAACGTAAAATTGAAGTTCTTCATTGTGGATAGTGTGGTCTTACTTTAAACTTTAACGGTCAGTAAAAAATTCGTTCAAAATATAAAAAAGAACAAAATTTTATATATACTTCTTTTACGTTAAAAGTGTTTTTCCAACTCTTCAAAATTGGATTTAACTCACGAGATCTATCTTAAAAATTCTCCAACGAAAATGTTTGCTATTTCTAACCCCTTTAAAAACTGTTATCTCTGCAGGCGAAAGACAAACTTGACAAAAATAAATATATATATTTCTTCTCCTTTCAATTCCCTGCAATTTCTTCGCCCATCCCAAAAAAAATAAACCTGAAAAACTTGTGAAAAAGCTTAACACGTAGTTTAAGAAATCCGTCAAAATAAAAAAAAGTGGGGAAAACCTTCTTTCAAGGAGCCGAATCCAATCGAGTTCTTGCGTATCCAACCGGAAAATGGCCCCCGTCTCCGGGAATCTGTCCAGAATTCGCAATTTTGCCGGATCTCTTGATGATTCCTTGAAAAAACCGGATAAGCTGCATACACACATACTTTTCCTTATCGATAATCTCGGGAGATATTTCGTATCTTCAAGTGTGAAGCGGGAAAAAATGAAATGATGATGAGATGGAAGACGTGTATCCAATTCTCAGATCCATCCGGGGAATGGGAAGTAAAAGCTGGATCATTGCGCAGTTCTTAGGCATGCATTGCAAGACTGTTTTTCATTTGTTTTCCAGTCTTACTATTCCACCTTACAAAAATATTCTGTTACATCATTTTTAAGTGAACCGCTGCCAATAATTACATATTGCTCTCACAAGTATGTGAATACCAGAGCCTGAATGGCCGAGTGTCTAGCGTTGTGGCGAATTAAATGAAGTAATAAAATTAAAAGAAATATAATGTATTCCAGTAACTGTTTTGTTCAAAGATAAATTGCAGTGAAGTTTGCTTATTAAAGGTTGTTATCTTCTCATTTTTACGAAAATAATTTACATTAAAAGTAATTTTAAATTGACTATAATTAGCTCTGTTGGATAGCACACTTATATTGTCTTATTATGTATAAGAATATAGCTCTCTCTCATATGTATGGCTGCCTGATGGCCAATTGGCTAGCGCTCTGGCCTTTGGTACTACAGGCATCAGGATCGAATCCTGATGGTGGAATGGATGTTTGTAAATGGTTCGGAATCTGGGTCTGAATGGTCGAGTGTCTGGCTCACGGTGCCACAGATTTCGGGTCCGAATTCCGGAAATGCAGGGATGTTTGAGGTGGTTCGGAATCCGCTTTAAGCCGTAAGTCCCTGTCTCATATGACTGTAACAGTGTCACGCAGCCTAATCAGACTTCTCACCCACATCATTCTCAAACTGTATAGGGGTAACTCAGCTCTAGGCACAGTGATGTGGTGTAGTGTAGTAGTAGTATGTGAATCCCTCTTCTAGAGTATTAACGTTTGTGACTGAAATTCTGAATATGGGATATATTTATGATGCCCTTCTGTTTATTTTTACGAATTTTTATGGTCACCTTTCTCTAAGTATGACATCAACAATGGTCTTTGTTTTAGAAATGGCCACTACTTTAGTAAGGTGAACATTTGTCTCCAGTCCAAACTCAGAATTCCATCTCTGTCTTGCTAATCGTTAACTCGTTTTTCCAAAGATGTAGTCAATTACTTGATATTACCAACCAAATTCAAACCTTGGTCCTCTTGCAGACTTTTGCACATGCTTCATGAACTAAAGGAGAAAGAACAGATTGTTTTGGAAGCAAGCAGACAGGTAGGTATAAAGATGAGTTTCATATCGACCGAACCAAGCCTACTCACAAGAATTATATAGCAGACAAAAGGCTATTAAAAGGGGAACATTCCTTGGAAAACCCAAAGACATTTTCTTGGACCACTTAAAAAATTAAACTTTAACCACTTAAAAAATTATCTCGAGTATAATCTCAATTTGTATCTTATAGAGACATAATGAGTTAACTCATAGGATAATTAACTTTTAACTCTGGACTAAAATGATTATTTCTAGTTACTTTGCCTTTTCCAAGGAAAATTCATTTTTATCTCTATTTGACAGAAGTTTATCTCTATGTTCTAAAATATTCACAAGGATCTGTGTTTTATTTATTGCTGATGACCTCATGAATTTACTGTTATTTCGTTTTAAAATGAGCAAAGGCGCAGAAATTTTTATTGATAATAATTGCTCTGACAATTAATCGGAGGATTATAGTTTTATTTTTAATATGTAATCCAAATGGTTAAGTTTGTACATAAATTCCTATAATCAAATGAATTAAAACATGATAAAAAATATATTGATCATATTTTTAACAATACTTTTCTCCGACTTTAGTAAAATAATTTTTATTATATTATTGAAACTAAACTTCATTTGGAAAAAAAAACCTAAGCCTTTCAGAGATTAAAACAAGTAATATAAAAAAAAAAAAAAAAAATTAAAGTCAATTCCTTCTTTTTTTTCTCATTATATTGCAGGAAGTCCTTTATAAATAATTTTCATTAATTTTTTTAAGTATATCTGGCGCCATCTATTGGTAGATACATGCAACTTAAATCTAAAAAAAAAATATAATTAATTAATTAAATTTAATTACTGAATTAATATTTGAAAAAACTGTATTAACATCCAGTGTCATCCACTACAAGTTTAAAAAAACTATATTTGAACTCGAGTGGATGAATAAAAAGTGTTTTATGAACGATTGAAAACTTGAACAAGATATGTATATAGGGAGAGTGTGAGCTAATAGAAGGAATTTAATAAAACCAACATACGTAATGCATTTTAATTAAAAGGAATACCATCTGGATAATATCGGGATTTCTTTTGCCAGCATATATAGGCCATGAATTCTACCCAACTGAACAATTTTACATTGTACAGAAGATCAATTTTAAACTAAATTTCCTAAATCTTTTTAAAATTTCCTCTACCTTTAGCATGACAACATTTCTTCTTTTAAATGGAACTTATTTCATTAAATGCTTTATTTACTTGCCATTTTAGTAAAATATACACAAACAGTTTAATTATAAATTTGTGATAATCTAATAAACAATTTAAGTTCTGATCGTCAGAGAAAAAAAAAATGGCGAATTTTGTCTTTTGATATTTTGAAGCCCTTTTACGTCTTATTAAATTTTGTCGTTTCAGAGGAATATTTAGAACTTTCTTCTTACCAATGATATTTAATCTATTGCAATATTTTTAATAGTTTGAAAGAAAAAATATTTTAAGTGGTTTAAAAAATATAATATACTTAAAATAAATTTAAAAATAAAAATATTTTATGTATATAAATGAAAATAAAATATTTTTTAAATCAAAAATTGAAAGTATTTATAGTTTTAATTTTTGATTTAAAAAATGTTTTTATTTTTATTTAATTAATTTGATTTAATTAATGTTTTATTTATATATAAGATATTTTTATTTTTTAAAAATGACATATATTGGCTTAAGTTATATATTAGTTTATATATATATAGGCTTAAATTTTAATATCAAATTCTTATCCATTTTTTTTTTTTTTTAACATTTTGGCAAAATTATACTGCTGGTAGTTTCTGATGAAGAATCCCTGCTTTAAAAACTTTTTTTAATATTACTCTGTAAATATCAAAAATATTAAAAATTTTTATATTCTTATAAAAAAAATATTAAAAATGCTGAAAATATTAAAAATATTTATATTTTTAATATTTACAGAGCAATATTAAAAAAAGTTTTAAAAGGATAGATTCTTTTTCTGAAACTACTAGCAGTATAATTTTGCCAAAATGTTCAGAAAAATGGACAAGAATTTGACATTGAGCCTATATCTAGTCATGCCTAAGCCTTGAGCATGCGCAGTCACTCAACTTTTACTTCTACAAACCACTCTTACCCATAGAGAGTTCTGGGTTGAGTTGCGTTGAGTTTATTCTAGCAGAGATACGTTATCGCTTTTTTTCCCCTAATAGAACTTCAAGGAGTATGAAATGACTTCAGATGGGGACTTTTTTTCCCCCTCTGCTTGAGGGATATGCTGGGGAAATGAGATTTTGCGACGAAGCGTCAAAACGAGTTGAGAAGTTCTCCTCCTTCAACCTGAGACTCCTTTTAGAGGTACTCCATTATAAGGAGGTATTCTTCAAGATGTCGTGTCAAAAAACTATTCCCTTTTTTTTCCCTTTTCAGAACTTCTTTCCGGATCACTCTTTCGTTGATTCAAACGTGTGAAAAGATCCCCTCCCTCTAGAGAAAATGGGGGGAAAAGGGATACAAAAGGGATTTATGTTAGTGTTGGTGTGGAAATGAAGTTTTTGCAGCTTTTCTTTCGTGTTTTCTTTCTTTCTTTTTTTTTTTTTTTTTTTTTAGATTCCTGAGGGAAGCCATTTTTATTACAAATCTAGTGGAACTTATTTAATGAAAAGAAAATTAATCAATTAATGGCGGTTTTTATCAGTTTATTTCAATTCTTTGTTTGCAAGAAACAATGGAACCATGAAAAAGGCCTCGTAATACTACTGTGCCCAAAAAGTAAAAACCAATTATTTTTTTCTTTCAAAAACTCTTTATTTATTCTTCCAAATTTATTTCATCGCCTTCAAAGTAATCCCCTCCGGACACAATGCACTTATGCCAACTTTTTTTCCAATCCTCAATGCATGCTGAAAAGTCATCGGCAGGAATGGCCTTCAAAGCGATTGGTACCGAAAACACTGAATGTGCCAGCTCACACTGCATTGATGCTTCGTGACTTTTTCGCCAGAATTGAAACCGATATCGCTCCACAACCCTCGTATCCACACCGTGCGACTTCTGGCTATTCCCTAAAGTCAAAAGACCACTCCGGGTACACCGTTTTGAGTCGACTGAAGAGATTCAACGTGAATCTGCGCGTGCTTTGAAGGTCATCCCTGTCAATGACTTTTTAGCATGCATTAAGGATTGGAAAAAAAGTTGGCATAAGTGCAGTGTGTCCAGTGGGGATTGCTTTGAAGGCGATGAAATAAATTTGGAAGAATAAATAAAGAGTTTTTGAAAAAAAATATTGGTCTTACTTTTTATGCACAGTAGTATAGACACCAGAGGTGAACATTGAAAGCCTTGTGCTTAAGATCCTTACATTGATAAACAATAATCAAAATTATTTCCAATACTCAAAATTTGGACTGATAATTTTTAATTGTTTTTTTACATATTTAAATAAAGAGCATTATTTATTATGTCATCAATAATAGCAAGTTCTAATGAAGAAGGATGAAGGACACCTCCATTATTATGCTTTAACATTTAACCAAGTTTTGGGCATTTAAGTCAATGATATTTTCTTCTCCATACAATTATACGCCCATCGATGTTAAATTTTCTTTGATTTGCAAAATAAGACATGATTTCAATATATTCCGGCTTATTCATCATAATAACCCAGGAATGTATTGAAATCGTGATTTCGTGAAAGAAAGCTTAAGCTGTCTATTTTTTTAAAAATTTCTTTGCACTAACAAAATATTTTTGGGGCAGGACGGCCATGTATTCCTGATAATGTGAACACTCTTCGTACAGGTTCAGATGAAATTAAAGTAGAAACTTTTCAGTAAATTCTGCTGAAATTTTTACAGCACTCAAACGTGGATTTTTCTAAAGTTATAAATTTCTGAATCAGAAAAAGTTAGCTTTGTCGGACAACCCTTTCTTACCTTCTTTCATTCGTATTTCTTTCTTTAAAGTATTTTATCATATATTACACGGAATAATGAAATTTTTTTTCTGCTAGTGCAGCTGGTAAACATTTAGACAGCTGTCTTGGTTCCCTTAAGGCAAGAGCTGCACCGACGTTACTCACTTTGCATTACCCAGGCGGCGCTTGTAACTTGAAGATAAGGACGGACACGGAGTATTAGACCGGGACCTACGGTTTAACGTGCATTCTGAACCATTACAAACATCCATGGCACCGCCTGGACTCGAACCCAAAACCTATGGCACCGAGCGCCAGAGCGCTAGCCACTCGGCCATTCAACTTCGAATCATTTTTAAATAGTGAAAAGAATACGACGAAGTAAGCAAACAAAATATGAAGCCAAATGTTTTTATAAATGTCACCAAATTGCAAAAACAAAAAAAATGACTAACGATAATTCCATTCATGAATTTATTCGAAAATATTCAGATGTTAGATCATTTTGATATTTATTTCTCTGGCATTTAACATTTACATTTTTATAAAACGAAAATAAGACAATAGCTTTTTAAAATAGTACAGTTTTATTCAAAATCACATGAAGATAATATGAAAAAATATGGGACTACATTCGAATTCAATTCCAGGCTACGGCTTTTTGCCTACAATTTTTTTAAATATACGAACACTTTAGAGGGTCATTGTATATAGTTAAAAACTCTATTTAATCTTCTTATTCAACGTTTCTAACATATTAATCCATCTAAGTTTTTCCTTAGCAAATAGAGCCTTCAGGTTACAAAAAAAAAAAAATAAAACATTTCCATTCTTGTAAATTTTATTAGACCTGTAGTGCCATGGATGCTTGTAGTGGTTCGAAATCCACTTTAAATCGTAGTCCCAGTCTAATACAACTATAGAGAGTTGGGCGTAGGACTGGAAACCCTACCCCGTAAAAAGAAAGCGTCTCCTGTTTTGCAATCTGCCAGTAGACAAATGGCTATAGCACAACATGAACTGTAGTGGCAGGGAATTAGTTAGTTAGTTAGTTTAGTTCAATTATTAGTTAGTAAAATTTTATTAGAAAATGTTATCGATGAACAGAGACAATGCCAAATGCGAGTGAAAAACATTTGATGAAGATGGAAAATTATCGTTTGGAAAATCATACAGAAAAATTATTCTAAATCTCTATGAATAAATATGAAGAATTTAGATTTAAAAAATTATTGTTAAGCCTACATAATAGAACATTTGAAACCAAAAAAAAAAGAACACAATCCCATAATCTTAAAAAAAAATCTAAAATTTTAATTTCAAGATTAAAACATATTTAAAATCATATTTATAATACTTTAATTTTCTTCTTGATAAATTTTGTCGAGCATATATCATATTTAAGCTCCAAATCTACTAAACTACAATCAGAGCCGGATTTTCCTATCGGCTAACTAGGCTTCAGCCTAGGGCCTCAAGATCAAGAGGGGCCTACATTAAAATTGTTATTAAAATTAGAATTACACTATTCTAAAAACAGTAAACACTATAACACTGAATCAAAAATAAGGAGAAATTCAACACATATGAATAATAAACAAACATAATAATTAATACAAACTTAAAAATGGGAGAGGAAAGGGCCTCATAAGTGAAATAGCCTAGGGCCTCTTTTCATCTAAATCCGGCCCTGGCTACAATATTTATTAGTGAAATCACAACTGATAACTAAACAATTCTGTTTTAAACAAATGAGATAATGCGATTCAAAACTAGCGAACAAAATCACAAGGCATATCACAGATATTTAATTTTTTAAACATTAAAATCATTCCTCGCAATAAATCAAAGCTCTCATCTTTGCAACTCAAAATAACAAAAGGCTTCTTTTCAAGATGAGAAACAACTTTAAACAGCGTTTAGAAATATCCATAATTAAATATTTTCGAAACATTAATCTAATCAAATAAATGAATTGAGAAAGATTTAAATATTTTATCTCTTTTTGTATTTATTCGTGCAAAAACTGTTTTGTAATGTAAATATAAATAATTCCCCCTAGGCCTTACACACATTAACAATTAAAGCATTAATATTAATTATATTGTAAAATTAAAATTTTTCTTTGTCTGTATTTATTTATTAATAAGCAAACCAAAATTTAATCTTAAGCATTATTTGCACCAGAACTAATTAGCAGTTTGTATTTACTGCACAAACATTGTAGTAGTTCATCATGGTAGACGATATTCATTTTAATTAGCAATTAGAATTTGTTTACTACTTGAATAATTTCGTAGTACATAAAATTACTAGAACTTAAATAAATTGTACTAATTAAATACAGAGATAAACATAGTTTCGCTAATTTTTTCTTGTAAAATTTTTTTAGCATTTTTTTACATATATTTTAATGTTATAGCAACAAAAAACATCCCTTGATATTTTTGAAAAGGAGCAACTTTTGTTATTTCGATAATTTTGTAATACTACTGTGTCCAAAAAATAAGACCAATTTTCAAATTAAAATTCCCGGGACTTATGGAATTTCAATTTTCTTTTCTTTTTTTGGTTGCTGGCACTGTCCTTGACATCTGTGCAAACTTTCATGTTAACATATTCATTAGTGTTCGAGTTACACTTGGCTTTGTGAGACGATAAACCCGATTCCGGCGATTTTTGAAATGTCTGAATTAATTGAGCAAAACACTTGCATTCAATTCTGTTTGCGGAAACGTATAGAATGTTGCAGAAGACATTCGGTGAACAATCCTATATCGGAAAGAAATGTTTACAAGTGGTATAAACAGTTCAAAGAAGGCAGAGAACGCATTAAAGACGAAAAGCCATCTGGTCGACCATCAACCTCAACCGACAAAGCTCACGTCCGAAACATTAAAGATTTGGTGCTTGCAAACCGTCGATTTACAATTAGAGACCTTGCTGATGAAGTTGGAACTTAAAAAGGATCTGACAATTCCATTTTGGGCCTAAAACACGCAAAATCTCGATTGGTACCGAAAACCAGGAATGCGTCAGCTCACACTGCATTGATTCTTCTTGACTTTTCCACCAAAAATGAAACACATATCCTTCCACAGACACTGTATTCACATCTTGAGACTTCTGGCTATTCCATAAACTTAAAAGACACTCCGGGTACAACGTTTTGAGTCGATTGAAGAAATTCAACGGGAATCGCCGCACGCTTTGAAGGCGATCCTTGCCGATGAATTTGGCATAAGTACATTTTGTCCGGAGGGGATTACTTTGAAGGCGATGAAATAAATTTTGTAGGAAAATAATTGGTCTTACTTTTTGGGCACATTAGTATGAAGAACTTAAGTAAATTGTATTAATTACATACAAAGATAAACATAATTTCGCTAATTTTACACTTGTACAATTTTTAAAACTTTTTTTATATTTATTTTAATGTTATAGTAACAAAAGACATCCCTAGATATTTTTCAAAAAATAGCAGTTTTTTGTTGTTTCTATAATTTTGTAATATGTATACAATTATTTTTCTTTAATTTAAATAAGTTATTAAATTAGTATATAATTAATTTTATAGACTATTTTTTCAACGAATTATTAATAAAAATTATTATATAAATTAATGGAATAAATGCTTATAATTGTCTGACTAATGCCGCAATTGTAATTGGCTCAACTACAGTATAGGAGAACTCATATTCAAATATGGTTGTGATTGCAGTCACTGTTTACAGTAGGGTTGGCCAACCTAAATTATCTTGCGGATCACTTTGGAAAGGCATCCTAACTCCGCGGGCCCTCATATAAAATTATGTATCCCTATATTAGGGGATTTTTTGGAGCTAAAAATTGAATTATTATTTTTGTGTTTACTATTATACTTACATCTAAACATAGAAAATATAATAATAATTATACTAAATGCACATTGCAAAGAAATATATAACACTAAAAATTAAACATAACAATATATAAATATAAACGAAATAAAAAAAAATGAAATCATTAAAAATATTTATTTTACTAGTGCGATATTTCTTTCTCCACTCTTTCACTTAGCTTTTGCAAATCGATCTCAATTTGGATATTTGCACATCGTAATGGGTGTTGCAGGTGTAAGTTGAACCAAAAGCGCTAACAATTTCAACTAAGAGATTGGTTTGCTCTGCTATCTACAAACAACTGTGAATATCTAGGGATGGTCATTGAGGTCACTTAAAGTGAAACATAGAACCTGTTATAGAAGATGTTCAAGATGTGCGCGCATCATGAGCTCACAAAAAATATAAATTAATTATACTGCGAATTCATAACTGTAAACTCAAAAATAAAACAGGTAATATCTGTGATATATTCGCAAGAATATTATTTTAAAAACCAAGTTAATTTTGTCTCATCATTTCGACAGTTCATTTTTGAATATATGGATGCACACATAATGTATTTTTTTAATACATTGGTTTTCACTATTATGGTCATTATAAAATGAATATATTTTCTAAAAGTGTGATAAATCTCACAGGAAGAAAAAATAATCATTCCAGTTGTTGTACGTGTTGGCCAGCCCTGGCTTACAGAAACCAGGAGAATAAATGGAGATTGTAATAGCACGTTCAAATCGTCTCGAGCTCATAATTCATGCTGTAAATATAATCATTATAATGATGACATTTGATACCCATCAACAAATTGGTTTGGTTAGTCGCTCTACGGTCATCTTGTGCACACATTAGGCAAAAAAGACAGGGATCTACAATTTAAAGTGGATTCCGAACCACTACAAACATCCCTGGTACGCCGGGACTCGAATCCGAAATCTGTGGTACCGAGCGCCAGAGCGCTAGCCACTCGGCCATTCATAGCTCTTGGTTTTTCCCCAATCCCCTCGGCCATATGTCCCAAGCAATGAATCCAACAAATACTAAAAGTAGTAAGATGGAATCATCCGAATATATCCTATGGTGCCATCCCAGTTATATTGGTAAAATGTAGGTACAATGAAATAGGCCTTTCTGGATAAGTCCTAAGTGAAGCTGATTTTACTAAATAGGTACGATTCTAGTGATTAATGATTTTATGATCTAGATCAAAGAATATGGCATTTTGGAAAAAATAATTCTTAGTATAGTATATATTATTGTGGATTGTATGTATTATTGTATTATTGCATTATTGTGTTATTTTTGTGGATTGTATTAGTGTATTATTACTGTAGATTATTGTATTATGGTGGATTATTGTATTATTATTGTAGATTATTGCATTATTATTGTATTATTATATTATTATTGTAGATTATTGTATTATTATATTATTATTGTATTATTATTGTATTGTATTGTACTATTATATTATTAATGTAGATTATTGTACTATTATATTATTATTGTAGATTATTGAATTATTATTGTATTTCGCATTGATAAAAAATATAAAAAAAATTTCCTCAATATACATTTTTTCATAAAAATAAAAGGTCATAAAATTCAAAATGAAAACATATGTGTATAAAATTATACTAATAGTAAAATTAAACCATTCTTTAGTAAAAATCAATTTTCCAATGAAGGAATACAAAACACTGCCGAACCCAAATACTCGTTTAATATCTAAAAATTCAAACAGTTGTTTTCTATAATTATTAATAAGTATAGGGCAAATTACTTTGCTTTTAATACTAGGTTGCGAATCCTGTGATTTTAGAAGGATTCGTTCTGAATAAATCAAAATACATCATCCTTAAAAATACCTTGGGTTCCTTTCTAATTCCATAGCTGGAATAAACAGTGATTTATAATCTCCAGTTGAAGGAACCTCTCAAACTATAGAATTCGAAGCTTTTCAGGGGAGGCACTGAAACCCAAACAATAATTACGAATGTTTTGAAATACAAACAACACTTTTCGAGGAGTAAAGGGTTTCATTTAAAAAGGTCATAATTGTTACTGTGAGGTTATTCGTTAAGATTCCCTTTTAGCACATTTTAACACGTTTTTGCAATCGGTAACATCATGGAATATGTGATTGGTATGAATAAAACTTACTCGGATCGAAGGTAATGGTCATTGATTCGTCCCGTATGTGTGATATCCGTGGTAACGTCTCAGCCTATATTAGAGGTATAAGCTTCAAGAATAGTTCACTTTTTCACTCCAAGGTTGGAGATTTTCAGAGTTCTCGAGTCAACGTCGAATCTAATTGCCTGGTCTGCGGCAGACCTTAACTATCACACGGCGTGATTCACAAAACCACAAAGGGTTCACTTTATAAACAGGCGGAAAACTCCGGCTCGATCAGACACTTCAGAGAAATAAAAAAATAAATAAACACTTCTGGTCGATTCGTCGCAGACTCTCTTTCCTCTTCACCAAAAAAATCTTTTTAAGACAATCCGTCAAGAGTGGGGTTCACCTTTCACTTCTCATTGGAGAAGACATTTTTCAGCTCGTGGTCTATTACCAATCCCTTTGGAACAACTCATGGTATAGTCATATTCAATATGTAATTGTTTCGACCTGTGAATGTCGCACAGACATTTGCTAATTTCCTGAGCCTCGTTATACGTGACACCGAATATCTGCTATCAGATTTGAGTGGCAGGTTGTTCTCATTAGTGGGACAGGTTGTTCTCATGAGAACATAAATTGGTTAAAAGACATATTTACAAATTGATTCCTGCTTAAGTTGTGTTAACCCATGCCTGTATTGTATTAGTATCCTTTTTTTTTCTTTCTAATGCAGCTGGCAAACACAGACAGCTTGGTCTTTGGATGCCTTAAGACAAGTGCTGCAGAGACGTACTCACTTTGCATTACCCAGGGGTGTAACTTGAAGATAAGCCACGGACGCGGAGTAACAATGCCCTCGCAACGCTCTACGATCCTATTAGGACCGGGACCTACATTTTAAAGTGGATTCCGAACCACTACAAACAACCATGGCACCACCGGGACTCGAACCCGAAACCTGTAGTACCAAGCGCCAGAGCGCTAGCCACTCGGCCATTCAGGCACCGTATTAGTATCATTATAAATACACATGGAAGAGTAGAAGGGAAACTGATATTTCCTTTAAAAGGGAACTTTCAAGCATTTGCATATGATATAAGTGAAATCATAGTAGACTTTCAGCACTCAACTTCATTGGATGTAAAACGTTCATCAATCAAAATGATCACAGGGCCAGAAATTCACGTTAAAACGGATTTGAAATCTGTTTTTCTTTACATTAAATACGCGTATTGCCAGCTAATACAGTCAAAGATGCGGCCTCTAAGTCATGGATGGGCTTTGTATAAGAATAAAATCCTTTTATAATGCAAAATTCTACTTTCTTTTTTATTTTAAGATATCTTATTTTGATAGATCCTATAGTCTCAGGTGGGAATTTTGAAAACCTTAATCTCTATGATAAAAGGGTTTCAAAAAGGCTTTTTGTTTCTTTATCCAGCTTACAAAGATAATTAGATTGAAAAAAAAAGCATTTTTGTTTCTTTAAAGTTTTTCTTTTTTTCATACTTCACTTCTTCGAGTGTCATTTAAATGTTTTTCTGAAAATGTCGGCGAGTTAGTAAATGCGGAATTATTTTTTTTTTTTTTTTTTTTAATCGCGTGCTATTTTAAGTCATAAAAATAATGTTAACATTTTGACAAGAAAATTGATAAAGGATTTACGGATGAATTACATTCTCTCTTTTTTTATCTCGTCGAATGAAGAAGAAATTAAAAAGATTGGCACAAGTGAGTTTTTTTACAATCTAACAAAACTGATCGTAAAATGAAAAATAATAAGATCTTTTTTTTTATTTCGTATGTTGTCTTAAATTCGGTGTAAAATACTTAAATTATTTTAATTTATTCCAGATATTTATTATGCAAATATAAACTTACATTCAGTAAATATCGCTTTAGTTATATATATATATATATATATATATATATATATATATATATATATATATATATGATACATACTGACCAGAGGGCTCTTTGTCTTCAACGCGTTCTCTGCCTTCTGTGAATTGTTTTTACCACTTGTAAACATTTCTTTCCGATATAGGAAAGCTCACCGAATGCCTTCTGCAACATTCTATACGTTTCCGCAGACGAATATTCATTCCGCAAACAAAATTTAATACAAGTTCTTTGCTTATTAATTCAGACATTTCAAAATGAATATTTTGACGTGAAATTTCACACAGATGTCAAGGAGCATGCCAGCAACCCAAAAAGAAAAAAAATTTAAATTCCATATGCCCGAAAAATTTTAATTGAAAATTGGTTTTACTTTTCAGGCACAGTAATATATATAGAAAGAGAGTGAGTCGCACATCCAAGTGATGATATAGCCTCTTCTAACTTAGACCTGTTTTTCTTATGAGTGTCAATTTTATTATAGCGCCTGTACTTGTTCATTGTGCAGGTGTTTTTCTTGGTTTAGTTTTATTGAATTTTCATAGAAATAGTAAAGTTGGCACAAATGATGTAATTCATTAGTTGGCAAAAGAAAAACAAAGATTGAATTTAAATTTGTAATTTGATTTCGAACTTTAATTTTATTAATTAATTTTCTATTTTTTATTTATTTTTTTGCACTCTTCCTAATTTTAATGTTTTTTTTTATGTATTTGAACCAAATTAATGCAATTTAAAAATATATTATATGGAATTTCCCCTTCAGATGTTCAGATGTATATATACTACATATGTATATATGTATCCATATGTAATATGTGTATGTGTATTTATATATGAATATGCATGTTTAAAAAGATGTGCGTGGTGTGTGATTTCAAGCATCTAACAAATGAAAAATTAAAAGTGACATTTTCACCAATTTCTAAATGTCATTTAAAACTAGAAACCAATAGCGTGGTTTTTTAGATGTGTACGATGCTTTTGGAGTGCCATTACATTTTTCTATAATCATCAAAAAAAATTAAGTCCATTGGATTAATTTCTAGAAAAATGCTATTAAATATAGTTCTATAATATTACCAGTGTTGCAAAAAAAAAATAATAATACATCTGACGACGTTGTAAAGAATAAATTGACGTTCTAGAAGTATCCTAATATTTTCATAAAGAAAAATTAAGATTTCCGTTGCAGCCTTACATTGTCTGCAGGGTGTGCGCCCAATGGCACATAAATTGAGTTGTTTTCTGTCTTCTAACAAATGAAGAAATGTTATAATAGTTATATTCCCCAATTTTTAAATGTCATTTAAATATAGCAACCAGTAGCATGAATTTTTAGATGTTTACGATTGTATACACGCCTTCTGTAGATCATTCTGGTTAAAGCTGAATTTTCTAATGTGATGATGTAGGAGGCATTCAGAGCTGAAATTAATTGGTCTTTTAATATTTCCGCCTAAGTTAAGGAGTACTCCATTTGTGGTCTAACGGTACTCCACACTGACGTCATGTTAAAATAATGCATTACATATAAAGATGGCTCTTACTTGATCTGCTATTGCAACAAAAAATATAAGATTCCAAAAATAAAAATCTGACGAGAGATTTAATTTTTTTTTTTTTTTGTTCGTTTTTCAAATGATTGATTTCTTTACACACACACATCCTAGATTAGAAGTGAAAACGAAAGGCTGTACCAATAAATTCGCCAAAAC
>BPLQ01012179.1:0-27770 GCA_021605075.1 Caerostris darwini | reverse complement strand
CCTTAAGGCCTCCAAGAGCAAGCTGTCTATGTGTTCGCCCTACTGCATTGGAAAAAAAAAGTTCTTGGTGTGGAGCAAGTAATAAAATGTAGTGAATTACTTTTAAATAAAAGGATTAATTTTGTTTTTTCCCACGACAGGCAGATTGATTTGAGTTGTCATCAGAAAGACAGGCAGATTCAAGGATACCGAGTGATCACTGCATCTCTACCACAATGGGGGCAGAAGCACCCTTTAGGGGTCGATTCATTTCACCGAAGAGGGGATGGCCGCTACTGACGGCTTTCTTCTCTCTAAAGGTTCGTTCCCACCGAGGCGACAGGCAAGAAAAATTTTTCGACCCATTCACGACGAAACGTCAGAAATAGCATTACGCCTACTGAAGTTCCGCTTCGGGTTGAAAGTGGGTCGACTCGAAGCGGTGCATTTCAAACCGGTTTCAGGCGAACGCGGTGTGACTAGTGATTGGTCAACGCTTCACGCTTCAACGCCTCACGCCTCGGTGGGAACGAGCCTTAAGGGCACAGAATCACAGTCCCGAAAGAGTGATGATTGGAGTGATGCTCTGAAGCGTAGTGATTAGGTGGATCATTTCCAAGCTAATCGGCCCCATCCAGAGAGCGGATAGTTTTGAATTGCGCTTCATGGAAATATTTTGTGGATGCTACTGTTCAGTAAAGTTATAAAATATTGACACACAGGAACATTAAGACAGTTACAGGAGTACATTTTTTCATTCAAATCTGGAACATTTTTAATTTTTTGACGCTGACCGAAAGAATTCGCAAAGAATATCTCACTGGCATGTATACATGTAGATCTATATTAATTGAACTCAAAGAAGGATTATATTCTAAAGTAGAACTGAGTGCAATGGAGAGCAATAATACTACAGTCGTGTTTTTAATAGAAAACTCATCCCTGAATGGCTGAGTGGCTAGCGCTCTGGCACTCGGTACCACAGGTTTAGGGTTCATGTCCCGGCGGTGCCATGGATGTTTGTAGTGGTTCGGAATCCACGTCAAACTGTAGGTCCCGGTCTGTTTAGCCTAACGTGTGCACAAGATGACCGTAGAGCGACTAACCAAACCAAACCTCTCAATGAATCTAGCCGGCTCAATAGCTTTTAGTTCAATGCACATGTAACATCATTGAAATCATGGAGGTGAAATGTCATTAGATTTTGTAAATTATTACAGCAGTTGTGACAGTCGTGGTTGGGCGATGCAGCAAACAATTAAATTTTCCAGAAATTGAACTGGAAGTCTTGAACGCATCCATTCAGTGTCTTAATAGTTCGTGTTGAAATGGCTGTCCCTCTACATCTAATGACTCCAGAAACCAACTGAAAACTGCTTTCGAAAGCTAAAGGTCTGATATTTAAAATCAAATAATGGAAAAAAATTTAAATTTTTATTCAGGAAAATCGTCATTTTATTACCATACTTCAAATTCTTGTTAGTCAGAGTACAACTTTGCATATAAATGCATACAAATCTATTTTTTTTATTTTAATTACTAGGACTGACAAACATATGAAGTTTGGAGGAAGGATATTTACTTAATTTTTTATAGTGTCCATGCGCTATAATATTCTTAAATTATGTTGCAGACTGGACCTTTTAATTCGAAAAATCTAAAATTTTCCACTTATCCACTATCCGTGAGAGTAAGATAAATTTTCAACTGAATAAAATGCCGGACAGTAAAGCTGGATTTTAAAAATGGAATTAAAAGAGAAAAAAAAATAATTGAAAAAGAATTAAATATTGATTATATTTCAGTTTTTTTACAATCAAAATAGATTAGAATAGATAAAATTTATAATTTTTTTAATCGGAAAGAGATAATAAAAACAATTATTGAAGAAATAAATTCAATATAAATGAATAAAACATGAGCGAATTGAAATTCATTTTTTAAGATTCCGTAATCATATAATAATAATAACCAACTTGTGATTTAATAAATGAATTAAATCACGAGCTGGTATCTATAGTGAGAAAATTATGATGAGTGAAGTGAAAATAATAGCAGAAATTTATGTGCAAAATGAAAACATTGGATTTATGTGGAAACGTGCATTGAATAATTCAGCATGAAGAGAGAGCTGAAAGTAGCCCTGAAAGCTTTTCATGAGCATGAAAAAATTCATTCAATTATGATTCAGATATTGGATCGTAAAAACTCTCTGCTAGATGTTTGGGGCCTGATGGCCGAGTGGGTACCACAGGTATCGGGTTCAAGTCCCGGAGGTGCCATGGATGTTTGCAGTGGTTCGGAATCCCCTTTAAGCAGTAGGTCCGTGTCTCCTATGACTCTAAGTGCGTCATGGAGCAGAAGTCAGACTTCTACCTACTAATAGGGGCCTGATGGCCGAATGGCTAGCGCTCTGGCGTTCGGTGCCACAGGTATCGGGTTCAAATCCCGGCTTTGCCCATGGGTGTTTCTAGTGGTTCTGAATCCATTTTAAACCGTAGGTCCCTGTCTAACATGATCGTAGAGCGTTGCGGGGGCATTGTTACTCCGCGTCCGTGACTTATCTTCAAGTGACACGTGCCCCCTAGGTAATGCAAAGGGAGTAACGTCTGTGCAGCGTTTGCCTTAAGGCATCCAAGACCAAGTTGTCTACGTGTTTGCCAGCTGCATTAGAAAGAAAAATGATTCAGATATTTGCGGCAAGAGAAGAAATCGCGTAACTCCGCGCACATCAGGATTTCACTGTGTTTCAGTGGATTGTGCTAAATTACTTTTAAAAATAAAATATTGAAATAATTTCAGGAAAAGTGCTCACGAAGGACTGAAAATCGATACGATAGACTCGAATGAGACACATAAAAGAGGAAAAAAAAACTGTTGTCATAAAACTGCTTGGAAAAGAGTGGGCGCCTTTTTTCCCACAGTGGAGGGAGTGTCACAGATAAAAGTCGTGACGAACAACCAGGCTTTACCCTTTTTTGGGGAAGCCATGCATGACCCTCCGTGAAAAGAAAACCTCATCAGTTTCAGAGGAGAAGAGGTTTCCATACCTGCTCTCTCTTATAAGCAGCCAGAATAAAAGCGAAACTGTTGGCCATAGATCTTCGCACCAGGCAGTTGCAGCTACACCACCAAGTGCGCCAAAGCAGTTAATGGTCTTCTTCCTACCGACAATCGAGGACCCCCCTTCTATAGGGATGGGGGGATCCATATCTATTGCTGGGATTAATGTAAAGGGGGAGGTTGCATTTAAGGTTCTCTTCTCGGTGCAACTACGGTAGTTTGCCGAAAATGCCTCCCAGATGGACTGCATCCAAACAGAAAGGGCCAAAAAGCGTGATAGATGAAGTCTTTGTCTAATATATTTTGTTTGTTGTTGTTGTTTCTTATCCCACTTGCCTGGCCAAACCCACGAGCCCATAAGTACTCATGATTGAAGGGGAAGGAAGCAGCTTCTGTTGTGATGGAGCACCTGTAAGTAGAAGCCTGACTTTGGCTCCGTGACGCTCTTACAGTCATAGGAGACCGGGACCTACGGCTTAGAGTGGATTCCGAACCACTACAAACATCCATGGCACCACCGGGATTCGAATCCGAAACCTGTGGCACCGAGCGCCAGAGCGCTAGACATTCGGCCATTCAGGTCCCAAATGTGTGAATGCCAACGGCGCTCGGTGTTCCCAGGTGGTCACCCACCCAAGTACTGACCGGGCCAAATGATGCTTGATCTAACGAGAACCGATATATTCAGCATGGTATGGCAGTTGTACACATATTTTGTTATTGAAAATTAGTAGAATACCGTGGACCACAAAGCATCGAGAGAAATTTACAGAAGTAAGTAATGCATAAATAAATAGAAAAGTATGTAAGAACATCAAATAACTGATACATTTAAAACAACACATAATAACACAAAAACAGAAATAAAATAAAAGAAACAGTGAAAGATTTAAGAGCCATTAAAGTTGTTACTTTAACACAACTTTTTTATCCAATCCTTTCAAAATTGTCTTCATTTTGCTGGAAATATGGTTTAAATATAAATAAATGGAGAATGATGGAAAAATCAGATGCAATTCCTTTGCCGAAAAGGATACACTGCCACCAACTACAACAGACTACCGCGCAGGTGAATGGTAGATAAAAGAAATCAGACAACATCTTTGACAGCATAAACTGACCTTTAGCAGTAATGTCATGAACAAATTACGAAAAAAGATTCATCTCGGTTTATCTTCAATTGGCACCTAACTAATAAGTCTCCCTTATGCATATAAGCACCTTTCTGGGGATTTGCAGCACTAGCAAATTTATTCCAAGTATCGTTTTCCATCCTAATTCCCTCATTAAAGCTCAAGCCTTCTTCTCTCACAGCAAAGCGGAAACAAATTAACCATTCTCAATTGCAAAATGGACACGAATACTAAATCCACCTTAATAACAAACGCCTCTACGTGCTACAATAATTATTCTGTAGCATTCATAGGTTTCTACTTAAGTTCATTGGGTATTTTCTTTTAATTCCTCGATCTTGGTTCACTAATCAACAGCCTCCTCAAGATGGGGGTTTTGTGATGTGGAAACATATATAAAATCGGCTCGCATGGGGGGCTGATTCAGGATGGCAGCTCATGCCCTATTTGAAATGTGCATCACTTCGAAACTGTACAGCATTTGGAAAATCGGAATCGTGCAGTGTCTAGTGGTAGGGCGCATGTGGAGGTGAGAGTCCAGACATGTCCAGTGATGTGTGTGTCCAGACATGTGACATTTGTGATCGTGGGCTTACTGGAAAGGGACAAGATCTAATATATAATAGAATAATAAAAGAAACAATGAAATTATGTCTATATCTGTGAATTCCCAAACAAGAGAAATATTTGTTAATATTTTAGGACGTCATGCAGTGAGGCAACATTTGAAGAAGGAAGGCAGATGGACGAATCCAAAAGACCCAAAATCCCAATGTAGACAGACACTTTGAATCAAGGGCCCTGGGGTTGAAGTTCAGCTGGTGGGCCTAGTATGACTGACGCAATTGAGCCAATGGATATAAGTGCTGTGGATAATTGTAGGATGTTGGACTACGGACGTTGATTTCAAGGATATTTCAATAAATGTCTATGTTCTCCATACCTTCCTTTGTTTCCGTAGTTTCATCTTCTCCTCTCTCTGCCTATAAATCTGTTCCCAGAGATGTTTTCGCGCATTAAGATAATACTAATTAAGACAAATACTTCGTATTTTTTTTCACATAAAATCGCTGTAATTCTTGGTTTTTCATACCTGCTAAGTTCTCAAACTGAGCAAAGGTGGTTTGGGCTTTAGAACATCAACATTCAATCATCGAAGAAGAAGAATGAAGACATGTTAGAATTTACAAAAGGCTGTTCTTAACAAAAGTTTGGTGGTCGACTGGCTTTTTGGGGTATCAGTTATTTTTTTTAAAAATAGTCAGTTCTTCTTTTGGGGGCGGGTTCAAATCTAGAGCAGCTGAAAAGAAAAGTGATCAACAAACTGCGCTCCACCTACATTGCAGTTGCGAGCATAAGTTCAGCATAAAATAAATATTTTTAGATAAACATTAAACCTACCACGTCCAGTTATAAACTAAATAATTTTGAAATCGGTAAAAAAAAAATGAAGCGCGCAGAGTTTCTGGAAAAAGTACGTCGGCCATTGATAGTGGCGTACTGATTTATGGGTGAAGATGAAGCGATATTGATTTAGAGAGAAAAAAAAATGCTTTACAAATGGCGTCCAGTTCATTGCAAGATTTAATATCTTCATCAAAAGTGTGATGTGATTCGAAATAAATTTCGATTTCAAATTCCGATGGATTGCCAATCTATTCCTGTATTTGTTGGAGATGGAAAAGTGTTACTCTTAATGGTCCCGTAATGGGCATTGCATCGTTAAAGGAAAGTCCCTTTTTTTTTTTTTTTTTATTCCATGCTCGCAGTTATACTTTGACCTCGCAGTTATACTTTGTATCATCAGACCTCTGTATCGAAACGATGAAGAAAAACAAAAAATCAGCGAACAAAAAATAATTTTCGATTGTGTTGATAACTTGTAATTAACCTATTGTGTGTAGGCAAGGTATATTTCCTTTTCTTTTATGAATCCAGGAATAGTAGATGACGCCACCTCCCGTACCCACGGTGAGGTCCAAAAGAAAACCGGTCAGTTTAGTGGGGGTGATAGAAGACCCCTTTGAGTTTTGCGGGAAGAAAGGGAGACCCCGTTGAGTAAAGTAAAGTAAAGGCTTGTGTATAATTGGAGTGCTTAGGGTTTTCCCTGTACCTCCGTGTAATTTTTAAAATCATAATTAAATTATTTACCAAAATATTAAAACTTTTAATGGAAGAATATTAAAAATGAGCCCATGCTCTGAATAAAAAGAGAAATTACTGTTAGTATTAAAAACTATTACAGAATTTAAGAATTATATTTAAGTGTATATGTTTTAAAAATTTAAAAATATATGAATGAATTTTAATTTATAAGCCTATACAGTACTATTCCTTAAAAAGAAGAAAGGAAGGAGAGGGCAGAGTCTACATCACAAAAACAAACAAAGGCAGTTGTTGTGCTGGTTTCACGGTGAAGTGCATATTCTGTGGATGGCGGACGAAAATTTTGAGCGAGCGATTTGATTGGTTAAAAAATTCGAGTGAGTAAAAATACCCACTCGGGAAGAAAATTTGGACTTTGCGAATTTTTATCCGGGATCTATGTGGATACAAGTGGAAATCTTGATTAAAAATAGATCTTGGGCGCTTTCTTGAATAAGTGGAGTTATGGCTGTAGTTCGGTAGATTTAAAAGGAGCGGGTTATTAGTGTTAGAAATTTTGATAAGAAAATGTTCGGAAATCTTTTTTGCGTAATTAAGAAGCGGTTCTAAATTTAGTTCATTATGAATCAGACCCCGTTGAGAGAGAACTGTCTGGAACAGGACGGGGGCCTGGTTCACTAATTTTTTACTGCGAGACAGACTACATGGATAATCTAAATCCATCGATAGGTTTGCTGCGACCATTTTTCAGATAGGTTTTGAGTTAACTGTTAATTTGCCTTGCCTACACACAGACAGGAATA
Source organism: Caerostris darwini (assembly GCA_021605075.1). NCBI lineage: Eukaryota > Metazoa > Arthropoda > Arachnida > Araneae > Araneidae > Caerostris > Caerostris darwini. The sequence continues at coordinate 20,686 of BPLQ01012179.1, read as the reverse complement.
TTTCGCTTAAGGTATGGGAAAAAAACATGATTATTTCTCTATAAATATTTTTTATTAATTCTGTTTTAAGTGCCAATTTAAAATCCTGTAAAAATCCTAAATTTAAGTGCAATCATTGTATATTAGTATTCATTAAAATTAATTTGTTTGTTTTAGTATTAATTATCGTATTTATTTTAATTGTCTTTTATTAATGTTAAATTATTTGGCCGTCCTGCGAGTATACGCAGACTAACGACATCATTTCTATATCGGTTCTAACAGATTGTGTATAAGGAAATTATTACATTCAAATCCTCCTTTAAAATTACAGCTTTATTTTTGTATCTGCAATAATATGCGATAGGTGGGTTCGTTGTAATGCAAGATACAATAATACATACCAAAAACATATAAGATGTGTTTGTACACTTTTATTGTATGCATATTGTACAAAAAAATTAAAAATACAGAGATTGCAAATATTTTCCCTTTAAAGATGTAAAAAAATACTCTGTGAAGAAAAAAACTGTTTTTGATACAGTTAATTAAGAGTCACTAAATTCATTTCCCACGTTCTTCTAAATTTGTTAGTATATAAAATGACGAAAGAGAGACGGTAGACAAAATTCGACACAGTATGTGGCGATCCCCCCCCTTGCATACAAGTAGCAGGAAAATGCCGACATTCAGGGAACTCACAAATATTTCATTTTATTCAGGGTCCTTCTACAGTTTCGTTAAGCAAAGCAAGTCCACAAATAAATAACTGAAGTTAAATAAGCTAATAAGAATTAAATGTAAGGCTAGTCGGTTTGATTATAAAATGTAGTTATTTGGATATAAATGTGTGTCTACCTATATCACTTTTTTAATACGCTTTTATTAGTTTCACCTGTATGTTTGTTTGTTTGTATGTATGTAACTGACTCTTTGGGCTCGATTTTGCCCTACTTTAAGCTATCCGATTTAATTTAAACGTTGCAGACTCATCAAGGACCGACGACACTAAAATATTTTGATAAGTTTATTATCTCATCATGATTAGGATAGTTAGGATTAGTGATTAAAACACACAGCCTTTGAAAAGTCATCTTGATCAGCGCTTAATTTTGCGCCTGGAGATATGCTTCTCCTCATACTCACTATATAAGCTGCAAAGAAACATTTACAGACATCTTTCAGATATTCAAACCTACGTCGGACCAACGGATAACGCGCCTGATTAGGAGATTCCCTGTTCGAATCCTGGCTGGCTCGACATATTCGCATTTAACCTTTGTTTTACTCACAATTAAATTATTGTAAGAACCAGTCCTCCGACCGGGACCTCATTTAAATATTATAGTTTAAAAACACTAAAAAACACGTTTTTAAAGTTAATCAAACTAAAAGTAAAAAATAAATGAATAGTTTAAAAAGCTAAAAAAAAACCACGCTTTTAGAGTTAATCAAACTAAAAAGTAAAAAATAAATAAATAGTTTAAAAAAACTAAAAAAAAACACGCTTTTAGAGTTAATCAAACTAAAAAGTAAAAAAATAATTGTTAATGTAAGAATAAAATTACTGACGTGAAAAATAATGTCACTGTTCTAAAAGCGTGGGGTGCTTTGTATGACATTTTTAAACTAACTCTGCATTTCGGAATGAAACTAGTGAAAAATTATAGCGATTGATATCGAGCACCCCACGCTTTTAGAACAGTGACATTCATTTTCTCGTCAGTCATTTCAATCTTATGTTAACAATTATTTTTTACTTTTTAGATTGATTAACTCTAAAAGAGTGTTTTTTAGTTTTTTTAAACTATTAATTTATTTCTTTATTGTGGAACACATCTGTGTTCCACTCAAGCAACGGTTAATAAAAAGGGGATGCACGACTCCCAAGCGACATTTTTAAGGAAAAAATGTGTAAATGGTCTCGCTCCTTTGGACTGTGGGGCTCAGCGACCGCATTTACTTCCGGCTGTGTTCGACTCCTTCGAATTTAATTTCAACCTGTAATCCTGGAATTTTGGAAAAATAAAAATTTGGAAGTTCTTAACTTTTTTTTTTTTTTTTTTTTTTTTAGTTTCCGTAATTTTTTTTTTTTTTTTTTTTTCTTATTTTCAACAATTTGTTAACTTTTTTTTTTATTTTCACGTTAAAAATTTACTTTTCTAATTTTTTTGTTAATAATATTTATTTCATTTTTTCACAATGATGCAAATATTACAGTCACATTTATTCAATTTTTAGTTCATGTGGTAATTGCACATATTTTGTCAAATATTTCTTTTTTCTAATGCAGCTGGCAAAGACATAGACAGCTTGGATGCCTTAAGGCAAGCGCTGCACAGACGTTACTCACTTTGCATTACCCAGGGGGCGCGTGTCACTTGAAGATAAGCCACGGACGCAGAGTAACGATGCCCCCGCAACGCTCTACGATCCTATTAGACCGGGACCTACGGTTTAAAGTGGATTCTGAACTACTACAAACATCCATGGCACCGCCGGAACTCGAACCCGAAACCTGTGGTAGCGTGTGTGCATGACAGAGAAAAAACGAGGAGTTCTTGAGGGGCAGCTTGAATGTCGACGCAAAATCGCCATCGTGTACAACAGCAGCGGATTCCCATCTGGACTCTTCCACACTCCAGCACCACTGGGACACGAACCGGGCATCTCTTGTTTTGGCAGTTCAAATCTTTATTAATAAATAAAAACAGGTTTTTTTTACTAAAGAAATTTTTCTTGGAGAAACAACTTACGAAATCACTTCCGGTGACGTTCTTGACATATTTTTAACAAGAGAGTTTCACACTATCGCTTTAGAAAAAGGAGAAGGAAGGTGGTTTTGCAATCACCGCCTAATCCTGAATAAAAATAAATATTTGGAAGGAAATTTTTTCAAATTTAATCGCAAATATTCAAACTAAATATTTGCGATTAAATTTGAAAAAAAAAATAAATAAATAAATAAAAGATTTGAATGAACAGACTGTAAGAATGTTGTAGGTTCTCTTAAAATTTATAATCTGTAGGTTTTTGTCACTTATAAAACCTTTAAAACAATATACCTATATTTACATATTTATTACTGAAAACTCCGGTACTTATCTAGCAATCATGTCTGATCGACACATTTCAGGTTAATTTTACCTAATAAATAATTTTTATAATTTATGAAACATGTTTTTACATAATTCTAAATACCTTTTCTTCATTAATTTATATATGTATTATATAAATATATATAACTATAGAAATAAAGGAAATAGTTTCATTAAAGTTGATGTTTTTCAGTTCGTTTGTCTACTTCAGAAGTCATTAGATCTAAATTTTAAGTTTTACAATTTCTGCCCAACCCCCTGAAAATCGCCCCATATTCTTCAACAAACCTGCAAGCATTACATTACCCATACCCGTACCATTACCCGTACACGAAGATTAAACGCGGACGTTCCACCCTACACTCAGTCCTCGAGTACGTGTGACCAGTTGTCCATCACTCCCCTCTCAGGAAGAAGCCTCCCCCCCCCTTAGGGGCAACAAACGATTAAGGGGAGAGCAGGATCGTTCTTATTATCTTTGAAAAAGGATGATTCAAACCTCTTGCACCGTCTGGAGTTAAGTTTACATTCTAAATAAATTAATAGTTTAAAAAAACTATAAAAAAAAACCACGCTTTTATAGTTAATCAAACTAAAAACTAAAAAAAAATTGTTAACGTAAGAATAAAATGACTGACGAGAAAAGGAATGCCACTGTTCTAAAAGCGTGGGGTGCTTTGTATGACATTTTTAAACTAACACTGCATTTCGGAATGAAACTAGTGAAAAATTATAACGATTGATATCGAGCACCCCACGCTTTTAGAACAGTGACGTTCCTTTCCTCGTCAGTCATTTTATTCTTATGTTAACAATTATTTTTTACTTTTTAGTTTGATTAACTCTAAAAACGCGTTTTTTTAAACTATTAATTTAATTTTTACTTTTTAGTTTGATTAACTCTAAAAGCGGGCTTTTTAGTGTTTTTAAACTATAATATTTAAATAAGATCCAGGTACGGAGGACTGGTTCTTACAATAATTTAATTATGAGTTAAACAAAGGCTAAATGCGAATATGTCGAGCCAGCCAGGATTCGAAGAGGGAATCTCCTAATCAGGCGCATTATCCGTTGTGCCGCTGTCCCACGTAGGTTTGAATGTCTGAAAGATGTCTGTAAATGTTTCTTTGCAGCTTAAATAGTGTGTTTGAGGAGAAACATATCTCCAGGGGAAAAATGATCGCCGATCAAGAGGACTTTTCAAAGGCTATGTGTTTTAATCACTCATCCTGGAGCTTTAATCATGATGAGATAATAAACTTATCAAAATATTTTAGTGTCATCGGTCCTTGTTAAGTCTACAACGTTTAAATTAAATCGGATCGTTTAAAGTAGGGTAAAATCAGTTCTAACGTCTCACAAAACCAAGCGTAACTCAAACACTAATGAATATTTTGACGTAAAATTTCACACAGATGTCAAGGACAGTGCCAGCAATCTAAAAAAAGGAAAAAAAAAGTGAAATTCCATAAGCCCCAGGAATTTTAAATTGAAAATGGGTCTTACTTTTTGGACACAGTATCAGATTATTATTTTTTTCTTTCGATTGTGGAATACTTGAATAACTTCACATTATAATTAAAAATCCGATTTCCGGAATAATTCAAAAATCCGCCTTAAAAATTTGACTGTCAACTCTTCCAAAAATAATCAATTTTTAATTTTTTCCAAAATTCTGGATATTACTGTTAAAAATGAAACTTTAAGGAGATCATTCAATCAACGATACAACCACTCTCAAAGACAGTGACTGATTTACCATCAAACCAATTAATAAGAGTTGAGAGAACTCTACTCAGCACTGAGCCTTACGAAAAGCTACCTTGCATTCAAAATGAAAGTAGATCTTATAGGAGCTGTTTTATTAATACGCTTTTAATAGTTTCACCTGTATGTTTGTTTGTTTGTTTGTATGTAACTGACTCTTTGGGCTCGATTTTGCCATACTTTAAGCGATCCGATTTAATTTAAACGTTGTAGACTTAACAAGGACCGACGACACTAAAATATTTTGATAAGTTTATTATCTCATCATGATTAGCATTGCCAGGATTAGTGATTAAAACACACAGACTTTGCAAAGTCATCTTGATCGGCGATCATTTTTCCCTTGGAGATCTGTTTCTCCTCATACACACTATTTAAGCTGCAAAGAAACATTTACAGGCATCTTTCAGACATTCAAACCTGCGTGGAACAGCGGCACTACGGATAAAGCGCCTGACTACGGATTAGGAGGTTCCCTGTTCGAATCCTGGCTGGCACGGCCTATTCGCATTTAGCCTTTGTTTTACTCGCAATTAAATTATTGTAGGAACCAGTCCTCCGTACCGGTATCTCATTTAAATATTATAGTTTAAAAACACACTCAGTTATTTTATTCTTATGTTAACAATTATTTTTTACTTTTTGATTTGATTAACTCTAAAAAGCGTGTTTTTTTAGTTTTTTTAAACTATTAATTTATTCTTAAGAATAAAAAAGATTACAAATAAGAACAATTTTGTGATTAAAATGCCCTGTTTTCTTTTGCTTACCTTAAAACTATTCTATAATACTTTGGTAGCTGTAATTCATTGGATACTGCTATTTTTATAAGATACATGCATTTATTGCAGAGAGTACACGGACGTATTTTAAACGAATTTCCTTTAAAATTGTAAAAAATACTTTGTGAACAATGATATTTTCGAATTATAATTCTATATCCACTGATGTGTTTTTAATAATCAATCCACTGATACTTTAGTGAATCTTGCAAGATATTTTAACAAATTTTGGGAAGAACAAAAAATAATAGCACTAGACATTTTGAAAGGACATTGTAAATCTGCGTACAACACTCTTGCTAATTTTGATTCGTTTCATTTTACATAAGAATTCAATGGAACAAATAAAATGCGAGCAGCTATTGATAAATGCAATTTTCAAGCCAGACGTTTTTAAATACTCAATTGTTTGAAGCGCTTCTGTCCTAAAATTATGTCTACATAATTTTTTTTGTTCATGCTTTGACAATCTTTTTCTTTTTTCAAAAAAAGAAATTTTTTTGCATACACACCGAGACGAATATGCAGCACAGAAGACGGAAACATCCTCAACCAAAGACATCTTCCATTGACTCTATAATGCAGAGAAAGTGCCAAGGAATTCTAAATCATTCATTCGTTCTCTTCGTACTGAATCACATCATTCGTTCTCTTCGTACTGAATGACTCGTTCCGCTCCCGAATGGAAGCCGACAAATTCATTCCGGTTAAGAGAGAACTAGGATAATCACTTTTCCCTCAGTGTTTCAGTTATTCATTATTTTGAAATCTGGGATTGCAGCCCTTTTTTTTATATATAAGTATGTATAGGCCAATGTTTAAAGCTGTTGCCCTTTTCAGACTCCTGATAGACCGTGCTTGTATGGCCAATCATCTTTTTCGTATGAAAATATTTGCAAGCCCAAAATGCATGCTCTGCAGTCTTGGAGAGGACATGGATTCATCTCATCTTCCTGTTTGCCCTGCACTTGTTTCCTCTACTGTGTAGGGTCGTTACTGGGAGGCTAGGGCCCTTATGGGCTAAACATGTCACTATGTGATTTCTTTCGATTCTTGTTGTTGTTTTCATGTTCTTTGTGTTCTTTTTTTTTCTTTTATTACTTTTTGTAGCCTGCCAGTGGAAATAAAAAAAAGTATAGGCCAAACATTATAATCATATTAATGTGCATAATTTTATAAATCTTTACAATAATGTGTTTGAATTGTAACCTTTATTTTTATGCCGCTGCGGTTGTTATCGAATAGCTGGCACATTGATCAGAGGTCATCCTTCACTAGAATGTAGCAGATTCAGCGTTAATCGGAGTGCTCCGTAAATGTATCTCCAAATGTACCACAATGCTTAAGCAGCATTGCAGAGTGACATAATGCGGATGAGGGTCGATACCACTACAGATTTCAATGAATACTGTAATAAACACCCTGTGTCGTGTGGGGAGTTAATAATCTTTTTTTTTTTTTAAGTCTATCAAAAGAACGCTTCGGTCTACAGATTTACCGAGCCCGTTCCCGGCATAGACAAGAGGGTTTTGATTCAGTTTCCCTCATAGTTCGCGAAATCAAAACACTTCCAACGAGGACAATCCGTCTTTCTTTTATTAATAGATTTCTGATGTGTTGAAAATATTTGCGTTTTTTTAACAAATATACAAAATAAGTTGCAAAGGGTTAAATAATTAAAAAAAAAAAAACACCCTATTTTAAAAATCCAGGTTTAATAAAATATTTTTTTTTTCCTGATTGGGGCTTTTAACCCAGAAAAATTAGCAAATCATTAAAAGAAAGCGTGGTACATTTTTTTGAGCAACATTTCTATAAACGAGATGCGAGATTCACAAAAAGCGGATGAATTCCTGCGGCTGAGTCATCAGAATTTCTTCATGTGAATACAGAATTTAATAAATAAGTAACTTTCAAAAGATGACTCCTCCCTCTTTGAATGCGGAACTCTGAAAGAAAGACGCTGTTTTATTGACTCTTTTGAAAGAACAATTCTTTTTCTTTTCTTTTAAATAGAAGGATTTTTTTTCCTCCAGAAAAATAAGAACAGAAAGACGCAGCGGTGCTCTGAGGCGGAACAATTTGCCTCGTCATTTCTTCACAATGCACGCTGGCACGGATACCTTATTAACGATGAGCGCAGCTTTCATTACCCCTCCCCCCTTTTTTTTTTTTTTTTTTTTTTTATTTATTTCTTTTTATTTAAAGCAAAATATTACCACGATGGAAAGACAAACAATTTTTTTTTTCCTTTTCCAGCTCATTACTTTGAACGAATCAGAAAAAGTGTAATCTTTGAAGCAATTTTTTTTTTCCATTTTCCCTTTTTTTTTGGTTCAGTTCATTTCGTCTAAGCTTCTATTTTTCCTCCAATAGTGTATTTATTATTTTTTTTTCTTGTCTCTCATTTTTATCTATGTTTACTTTAAAACTTTTGACCTTTTTTCCACTAAAGCTCTCAAACCTCTGAACATCCATTCCCTATATATATATATATATATATATATGCTTAAAGTTGCTTATAGACTCACTATCTAACCGCTTCCTCTCTCAAAAGTTTAATTCCTTTTGAAACGATAATGATAATGATTGCTTAAGAAAAGGATAATGGCAGTGGCCTTGATTGCCAGACTCAAAGGCTTCCAGTCGTTGTCCTATAGAAGTGTGCAAACCAACAATTCAAACCTAATTGATATAAACATGACGTTAAGTTTATTGAGAACTGTCTGGAACAGGGCGTGGGCCTGGTTCACTAAATTTTTGCTGCTAGACAGATTACATGGATAATCTGTATCCATCGACATGTTTGCTGCGACCATTTTTTATATAAGTTTTAAGGCTACTGGTACTTACTGGTAGGCTACCTTACGCTACTGGTAGGCTACCTTACCTACACACCGATAGGAATATTTCGCTTCAGGTATGAGAAAAAATAGGATTATTTCTCTATAAATATTTTTTATTAATTCTGTTTTGTGTGCCAATTTAAAATCCTAAATTTAAGTGTCATCATTGTATATTAGTATTCATTAAAAGTAAAATGAATTAGTTTGTTTGTTTTAGTATTAATTTTCGTATTTATTTTAATTGTCGTTAATTTCGTATATAATTATTTGCCCGTCCTGCGAGTATACGCAGACTAATGGCATCATTTCTATGTCGGTTCTAACAAATGTAATCGAGAGCAAAAGACATTTTAATACCCCTGCTTATAAAGAGGGGGCAGTTTCTGGCGTATTTCGAGCATATATTGCAAATTAGACGATCCTCTGTAATACTGTTGAGCGTATAAGTCAGCCGCCATTCAAGGCCCGCGCAACGAAACTCGGGAGGTGTCTTACCACCCGAGTATTGCCTTTTTTTTTTTGCCTTTGTCTTGGAAGAAAAAGAGAGAGAGAGTTCAGTCAGTGTTGAAAGGATGCGCATTTCTTGCAGTCTGACTTTTCTTGAAGTCAGACTGCAAGAAAAGGTTTTCATCTGTTTCAGCAAAATCGAATTTTTTACTCCGACTCATTTTATGAGCTACAATCCTTATTAACTAATTTAGAAGAATTTGCGACATGAACTCAATGATTTTTTTACTGAATTTGTCTATCGGTAAAAACCATTTTCGCATAACGAAGTATTTATTTACAATTTTTGAAATGTAGTATTTGCAATCCCTTATAATTCATTTTTGCTCTCTAATCTGCTTAAAAAAAATGACATTCTATTAAAATAACAGAACTCAATGGACAGGTCTGAAAGCATTACCGAATAACTGAAGACAAGAAGGAAAAATTTTATTCTGAAGTACGGCATATTAGCAGAAAATTCAATCTCATATCTTTTTTTTTTTTAATAATAAAGCAGCTTCTGCAAGATCTTCATTCACAGGGGGTCCAAAGACAGCTTCTTGCAAGCCTCGGGGCTGTTTGGTTTGGTTTGTCGCTCTACGGTCATCTTTTTCGCACGAGGGCTAAACATACCGGGACCTACAGTTTAAAGAGGATTCCGAACCATTAAACATCCATGACACCGCCGGTATTCGAACCCGAAACCTGTGGTACCGAGCGCCAGAGCGCCAGCCACTCGGCCATTCAGACCTTAACCTCGGTGCTGAGAAACTTTTCTTGGTTTGCTGCGACCGCATCCAGCATCTTCGATACTGTTTGCATTTTGGAAATATTATTTTTTTTTTTTTTTAATGCAGCTGGCAAACACTTAGACAGCTTGGTCTTGGATGCCTTAAGGCAAGCGCTGCACAGACGTACTGACTTTGCATTACCCAGGGGGCGCGTGTAACTTGAAGATAAGCCACGCACGCAGAGTAATAATGCCCCCGCAACGCTCTACGATCCTGTTAGGACCGGGACCTACGGTTTAAAGTGGATTCTGAACCACTACAAACATCCATGGCACCGCCGGGACTCGAACCCGAAACCTGTGGTACCGAGCGCCAGAGCGCTAGCCACTCGGCCATTCAGGCCCTATTATGGAAATATACAGTTGAGAATCATCTTAGCAACTCCTATTAAATTTAAATTTCTAGAATTTTGGAGAAATGAAAGCTATTTTTGTTTACAAAGAATATGAGGGGGTGAGTGGGAGGGTGCTCACCTCGCATTCCGGGCTCCGACGCTGCCTTCGTTGTAGGAGGAGCTGGCGTTGATCTGGTGGTCCTTGATGTCGCCCGACTCCATGCCCAGGGCTCCCGCGCACTCCGCTGCAAAAGACATATTCGCTCGGATTAGTCACGCACAACTAAGGATTGCAATAACGGACCAAAAGTTCAATACCGGTATTCGGTAATTTTTAGATCTTACCGGAATACCGGTTTTAATACCGATAGTAGAAATTTTAGAAAAAGAAAGAAAACACAGGTGTTTTTAGTTTGTTTTATTTGCCAGTTTTATTAGAGAATGTAAATAGCCCCCAAAAAATTGTAACTTAGAAATTATAACATTAATACCATATAAAAAAAACTGATTTTTTTAATCATTTTAAGCGAATCAGTTATAAAAAGCTTTTTTGACAGCTTAGATGTTTACTTACTACATTCAGCAATTTTTACATAATTTTTATAGAATAAGTTTTTAAAAAAACCCAGGATAATTACCTAGATAACTGGTTCCGATACAGAATCAATTGATTAAATACGACAAAAAAAAAAAAAAAAAAAGAATGAGTCTGGCGGACATAGAACCGCCATCATCACCTGACGTCACATCCCCACATCGCTTACCGGAGAATATGTTTTCCGGAATTCCACCCCCCCATGGGGTTTGGGGAAGGGGGGTGAAAGTGAAAAAACGAAGATACGAGAAATAACTTTTTTTTCTCTTTGATAGCGCAGAGAAATTTATAGCTGATAACAGCATCGTGTCTCACGAACGAGCACCAAACACCGCCTGAAAAAAAAAAAAATGTTTTAAAAATGTCGGGGGAATAAAAGTGAAAAAGTAATGGAAATAAAGTTTCCATTAGCGATAGTGAAAATAATTTTCAGAAAGATCGATTTTTGAAAAATAAGGGGAGGTAAGAAAAATAAAAAGGAGATGAGTTTCGAAAAGCTCAGGCGGTACATTTGTATTCGAATGCCCATTTGTTCGCGCCGAATTTTAAGCTCAATAGAAGATTTTGCACCTGTTTTTACAGTCATTTATGTCTAGGGAAAATGTGTTATTCACTTAATGAAATTTGAAAATTTCAAGAAGTTTATTTCGTTTTTGGAGAAAGATTCTTCTTTGATAAATCCACAAATGAAATCTTGGCATATAAAAAAAAAAAAAAAAAATCGTCGATAAATTTTGTGAAATAAATCTTTAATTCCCGTCAAGTGAAATATAGTTTTAAAAGAATATATAATTAGCAGTGGAGTGGGAGTGTGTCTAATACAATGTCAGTGACAGAAAGCGCGAATTAGAAAGATAACCGCACCTCTAATAGCAGAGAGTGCAGTATTTGACGGATTGGCCAAGCAGTCTGGACAAATTGGGGAAGGACATCGTTTCTAAACTAGCTGTTTTGGACCAGATCGAATCGGTGTGCTTGCAATGGATTCCCTCCCATGTGGGCATCTATGGAAATGGAATTGCTGATCTGCTCGCTAGGGAAGGTTGTGAACTTCCCAAAGCTTCCTCTTCCAATCTGTTAGCTACAGAGGTTCATTCCATGAAGCCAGAGCCATTAGCCAAAGTGAATACCGCTTGGAGGTCGCCACCCACTCATGCATGGTACGCCGCTAAATATCCTAGTATGCCCTTGCAGTGCTCACAGTCCTAGCTCTACTCAAACGACTTTAGCTAGACTAATTACTGGCCACACTAAGAGTTTGACCTTCAATGGAGACGAGAAGACATTCACCCTTTGTCATAGTTCGGCCATCACGTCACCCTCTCATCTCATCGGTTGTATTGGTGCCTCTGTGAGGCAACTATGGAATGAGGGGAGGACCGCTTACGATCTATTGATGCAGCATGATCTACTGGACTTGGTTTAGGATTCTAAATCAAGGGGATAAGCAACAACAACAGCAGAGAGTGCTGGCATTGGCTAATGAAGGAATGAATAATTCATTAATATAATGTCGGTCATTGAATTCAATTAAAAATTCGACGAAATTATATAGACAATTAATAAAACGTATAAAATAATCTAAATGAGTAGAAAACCAAGTGAAGAGGAATGTGTTGTATTAAATTGGAAAGAAATGATTGCAAATTTTATCGTTTATGACATTTCTTATTTATTATGCATTCGTCGGTGTTATAGTTTATTATATTTATTATTGATATGTTATTGTGCTCTGTAAGGCTTAGTGTCCTTTTGCAACATTTGCCGTAGCCCTGACAAATCAAGAGCGATGCCATTCATTCTGTCGGAGCAAAAGTATTGTTTTCTTCAAGATTATTTTTTTTTTTACTGTTCCTTTTCACGAATCGTACAGAAATGCTCGCAGAAACGAGCGAGCGGCCATTCCTCTGCTTTAAAAAGCCCCCCAAATTAATCAATGAAATTTTAAGGCTGCCTTGGTGCAGAACAGGGCAATGGATCTGTTTCTGTTTATCTTATATTTATGGGGATGCATTAACGTTTTATGCAAGTTATGAGGCTCATTGATGAGATGCGTGCAGCTGGATATGTCATTCGTGAATTTCATATTAGCGGCCTGCGTGTAGAGAAAATCCAAAAAATGTTTTCAAGTGTGTGCATAAGCAACAACAATGGAATATTATTTTGTTAATGCATTCCACTGGTGCTATCGTACATTCACTGCATTATTAATGAATGTTTTTACCAGGCAGATTATTATTTTTGCGTTACAGAAAAAATTTCAAAATTTCATTCATAAACATTCAAAGTATTTAAAATGTAGGCGTCGAAAGCTTGCAACATGATATGAGATGTTGAGGGCTCATTCATCACGAGCTATTGGAATTCACGCTTTCAAAACTTCAATGACTTTCGAATAATGGTTATTTTTTGTTGTTGTTGGTTGTTAAGCAGCCCTCCAATAACAGTAATAACTGTTATAATCTTTTTCATAAACGAATGGTCTTTCAAATCTATATATTGATTAATGTTACGTATGCGCTGAACTATAAGGTTTTGAATGAAGAAATGCTGGCATTTTTGTTTTTTTTATTCTCGATGGACTGTCACTCAGCTATACTTAACAATAGCATCCTTCTTCGAATTCGAAGTACATAGGCCTTCCGTATGCAAGTCAATGCAATCTATTTTACATATCCTTTTAGTCAGGAGTTAAAATACCTAAAGGGTAAAAATACACTTTTGTATCCATTGTCAAATGTTATGAAAAAATATGTCTAGTATATCTGTTTTAATATCTTTTGTTTTAGAATTTAATTGAACAATAACACCTGATAAAATTTCTATAAAACACTGTTTAAAAATGCAGCTTCCGAAGGCGGTCGCTGCAAGCGCACCCCGCGGAATACTTTCGAGAGAGAGCACCATCTGTTCTGGGATGGCCCGCTGCGGATCAGCGCTCTAATCCCGTAACCTTCAGAACCTTTTATTCCCTTTACAGGAAATTATTCCTTTTAAAGGGGATTTCGTCTTCTATTAGGTCTCTCAACCCCCTTCCCCCCTCCACATTAGGGGGATCATGTGAAGTGCACAGGGAGAGACCCGCGGTTACCGTTTAGCCACAGAAAGTTCTTTCCCGTAACTGAATGCATGAATTAGAGCAGGGGTCTCCAAACTTTCCAGCCTTAGGGCCATACTGCTTACTCCAGTAAGTACCAAGGGCCATACTGTTTACTTCAGTAAGTAAAAAGGGCCAAAACCGTTTTAATTTTTCTGCCATTATCTATAATTTCTAGACTATTCCGTTCCTGGGGGATTTTCAGGATAAAAATCATATGTTTGATTCAGAATATATACATTCCAAAGATCGATATACATACATATGCGATACTCTGTACCCCAACATAACTACTGAGGGTAACCGTGGGATGTTCACTAGTTTATAATGTTAGTGGGATTCATTTCAATTATTTGTTAGTTGTTATGCTTAAGTTAAATTTTCGGTGTATTATGCTTGTCATTAAGCTTTACCTAGCAAGCAAATAAATCCAAATTATTATCATTCTGTGTTTTTTTTTTTTTTTATCCAACTTATTACAGCAACAATAAGCTATTCGCTGTCGCGGGCCGGATTTGGCCCGCGGGCCGTAGTTTGGAGACCCCTGGATTATAAAAAGATCCAGGCGCTTTTGACGCAGATGTTTAGAGAAATATGTTCAAGGAAATGCTTTGTACAGGGTTTAATAGAAATATGTAAAGGTATGCGCTACAGGGGTTAGGATTAAGTAAATGTTTAAAAAATGTCTTTAGCGAAGACGAATACATTTTTGCGAATAAAATAAATCCTAAAACTCCTCACATTTTGCAAATACTCGTTAAATTTTGTGGATAAATCCCGAAACTTCTCAATGGGTACATAAGTGGGTTCATTTGTGTCCAACATTAAAATTGTATCGAAATCAACTTTATCAGTATAATGAATTTAACTTCCAAAATGGATGGCATTACACTTTTCCGAAAACCTATCTGCAAAGAGAACGCCCTACAAAATTATTCTGTTGGACAAAATTGAATCCAATTCAGCCAGAAAAATAAAAATAATTTTGCTTGATTCTGTGCACTTGGTGATGAAATCTATCAGAAGTAATTGAACGGACCAAACAACAAAAGACCAAACTCATCCTCTCCCCAAACCAAGTGAAATTACTAACTCTTTAAAAAATAATTATGAATCTGAGAAAGAGTCCCGTTGCACCTATATTATCACAAAAATTGCACCTATATTATCATAAAAATGCTTTATTTGCTTTTAATCTATTTTACGAAACAAACATAACTGCTTTACAGAATCAACTAAATGAAAAAGTTATAATGCAATAATATTTATTGATTTTATACCAAAATTGTGGAAAATAGGGACTATTAAATGCGCTCAAAAAGGTTCGAAATTGAAGGAGGACTTCTGCAAAGCAATTGAAGACATCAGTGATAAAAATGTTTCTTAAAAAATGTAAAACTTTAACTTTAAGCAAAGCTTTAGTGACGAAAAAAATTTGGAAAATTGCCCATTGTATGCCTTCATTGTTTATTATCATTATTTTATTATATATATATATATATATATATATATATATATATGTATATTTTTTTTACATTATATAAAATATTTATATAAAAAATGAATATTTTAGAACTATTGTCTATTTAATCCAATTTTTTTGGTTTTTTGATCATGAACGCATACTATTTTTTCTTCCCCCAAGCGAAGATGATTCTTCTTATGCATATAATTGCCCTTTTAAGCCTTTCTTGCTTTCTGTTCTTTCATCATCAACAACAATACCAAAACTGAACTTGTACGCTCATGCCAGCAACGCACCTCATTCAAAAGAACAGCGCTTCATTCGTCACAATTCCATAACAATTCCTTTGATGATACCGAATTACAATCCTAAATTACATCCCTCTCCCCCCGCCCCCTCTCCCCAATTTTCGTTTGAATCTAAAAATAGTACAGGAAATGATGGGTTTTGCAATTGTTTAAAATCGTTCTCTCTTTCTGCAGATTCTGCTCAATTACCTTCCGTAACAAAGGCACACGTATCGAATGAGATTCCCCCAGCAGACGATTCCGGTAGAGAAAAGAATTCGAAACTCCATTCTTGTGCCCGAATGCAGTCGAAGCATGCAATGAGCGTTGCTCCTGGCAACCCCAAATCACAGCAGAGTTCGAGACAAGGATTTGAATGGGTTCATAAACGAACTTTGCTGGAACTCTCTTCCCCCACGGTTTTGTTTTGGGAGAACTCCGTTACTACAGTCCGCACATTGAATCGTGGATATAATGAAGGGGAAGACGAATATTAAATGCGTTTCAATAAGAGATCAGAGTAAATTTAAATCGATATCGTGTGAGGTACAGTAAGCGCTCTTCCATCCGGCATTCGATGGTTCGGCACTTTCTATAAGCCTGCATCGATCGAGACGACTGCGATACATTTCCAAAATGAACGCCAATCAATCATTTTAATAACCTCATATTAGGAGGAGGGGGAATACACAGTCCAGTCACATTAATGTGACCACCACCTACTGTCGACATCAACGTGAAATAACCAATCACAAAAGGCAGGTGGAGTGTATATAAAGAATTCCACTTAATACCACTTAAATACCACATTCCACACTCCACTTAAAGCCAGAATATACAAGAGTGTATATTCTGGCTTTTGACAGGTGGTCACATTAATGTGACTGGACTGTGTATATAAACGATCCAAATAAGAAAAAATGCTATAAAATAAGCATTCAATAACAGTATAAATTATTGTACGCATTATAAATATTCATTAAATAACATTCATAAATTCTAAAATGTTGTTAAAATCAGTTTAATAATAATAAAAAAAAGATGACTTGTTAGAAGGTCGCTACTTAACACAATTCCACACGCATCTTCTAAAAGCCATCCCATGATGGACCCCAATTCCTCTCCAAAGAAACATCAAACAACCAGTGTCACAAATCTTAACACTCCGTGAAATCCAACCACGACTTATCTCAAGGAAAGGGAATTCTAACCCATAGCCATAAACAATAATACGCATTACACAAGCGGCAACAGTCGAGCAAACCCCTTTTGATGCATGCTCATTTCTAGGGCGATCCTTCTCTTTTTTTCCGCTATGAGACCCCCCCCATTTATGCTAATGGACGACAGGGATCCTTGCGAGGGGGCGCAAGAAAATGATAATGACGAGCGTTACGGAAACCGCTATTAAATTCGAATGATGCTGTTGATAAAATAGGCGGCTTCAGAGCTCAAATCAGCTTCGCAGAAGGAGGATTTTGTTGCTTGATTGTTCCAGGCGGGGGCAAAGAACGGAGGGGGAATGAAGTTGCAGTTGAAAAGTGATAATTCATTGTTATTCGTCAGACCAGGGGTTTCCAAACTTTTCAGCCTTAGGACCATACTGTTTACTCCAGTAAAATACCAAGGCCAAAACCGTTTAAATTTTTCTGCCATTATTTATAATTTCTAGACCAGTCGCCCTGAGCAAGCATATACTTGCTAACTACAAACTATTGCCAGTGAAAAATCACAATTACACAAATCTTATTAGTATTTTTTTACAAATGGATACCCCGCGGTTTTATTCGCGTTAATTTAGCTTTTCCGTTCCTGAGGGATTTTCAGGATAAAAATCATATGTTCGATTCAGGATATATACATTCCAAACATCGATATGCATACATATGCGATACTCTTTACCCCAACATAAATACCGAGGGTAACCGCGGGATGTTCACTAGTTTATAATGTTAGTGGGATTCAATTCAATTATTTGTTAGTTGTTATGCTTAAGTTAAATTTTCCGCGTATTATGCTTGTCATTGTTATTTTTTTATCCAACTTATTACAGCAACAATAAGCTATTCGCTGTCGCGGGCCGGATTGATGACACTGGCTAACCGGATTTGGCCCGCGGGTCGTAGTTTGGAGACCCCTGCGTCAGACTAATAATCCACATATTAAAAGGAATGTAAGAAGAGGAATCCATGCAATGAAAGAACAACTCAATTCAAGAGTCCCTACATTAAGAAAATTCAAAGCAAATTGATTTCGTTTTCGATAATGCAAACATTTTTGGATTGACAAGTGCATTACGAATTGTCTCATTTTTCAATGACACTTCCCGTCCTCCAACTCCTCCTCACACACACACAAAAAACTTTTCAAGTTAAAACGTATTTAGTTACACTTTGTTTGAATTTAATTTACACTTTCTAAGTTAAACATTAAGTTGTAAATTTCTTAGGGGGAATAATAAGTTAAATAGGCAACGGCCATACCATGCTGAATATACCGGTTCTCGTTAGATCACCGAAGTCAAGCATCATTGGGCGCGGTCAGTACTTGGGTGGGTGACCACCTGGGAACACCGCGTGCCGTTGGCATTCACACATTTGGGACCTGAATGGCCGAGTGTCTGGCGCTCAGTACCACAGGTTTCGGGTTCGAATCCCGGCGGTGCCATGGATGTTTGTAGTGGTTCGGAATCCACTTCAAGTCGTAGGTCCCGGTCTCCTATGACTGTAAAAGCTACACGGAGCCAAAGTCAGAAAGTCAGACTTCTACCTACGGGTTCTCCATCACAACAGAAGCTGCTTCCTTCCCCTTCAATCATGAGTACGTATGGGCTCGTGGGCTTGGCTAGCCAAGTGGGATAAGACACAACAACAGCAAACAACATAAGTTAAATAATTGTGGGGTTCATCTTAACTTCGTAAAAAAGTGTAAGCTGCTATACTAGCAGATCGTTGTGTCAGGATGAAATACTCTCTTTCTATTTATATTAATTTTATTTACACTAATAGTATATACATACACGTGGCACCCTGCGCCTCTTCTACAATAGTATCAATATTTAAAAGCCAAGAGCCGGTCCCTGACCTTCTGTTTTGATCTGACGCTCCTAGCGCTCGTAATCTGAAGATTTCATTGCAACTACTTACCACACTGGACCACACAGTTAAGGTCCCAGTTATTGGTCACAATTACCAGTTATAACCGCGACCTCTCGCGGTTGTATAATAATAATAATTAAACCATACATTCGGCCTTTCCTGACAATCATTTGTCCTCGAATGAACTACTAAAGTTATAAAAATAAGGTAATCACTATAATAAACATCATTGGAAATTTAAAGAAATTATAAACAGAAGATTATCTAACTACATACTCAGCAATGACTAAATAAATCAATTAATTCAATACAATAAACAATCAGTAAACAACATATAAGCCAATTAAATTCAATATAAACAAATTGGATTTAAAATAAAATCATATTACATATATAAATCAGTAGCAACACAATAAAATTAATTAAATCAATATGAAGTAAATTAGTAAATAGCAAATAAATCAAGTAAATTCAATTAAATCACATTAGTTAGATCAAGTTAGATCAAGTCACTCATATTGAATTATGATTTCCGTAGGAAATTGTCTTTATACAGACACGTTTTAGCTCATAGTCACTAAGTCCGTTGTCTGAAAAATCAGCTAAAAAGTTCACCTGACGAGTCCTCTCTATCAGAATCAGTTTAATTCGGCCATGCCTTTAGCTGGCTTACATGTGGTAGAGTAAGAATGTCCTTTGCTCTTTTCTCCAAGTTGAGTAACTCTGTAGGCATCGCCTGGTAGTACATCAGTTATTATGAAAGGACCTCAATATTTTGGTTGGGTCTTTGTTGGTTCCTGACGGTATCGGAGTCCTTTTCCTAACCACAGCTTGTCCTGACTTGTAAGTGGTAATTCCGCACTTTTTCTTGTTTTAAGCGTCCTTCATCTTTTTCTGCACATTCTCTATCAGCTCGCGAGTCGATGTTTGAATCTCCGCAGGATCAGTCCATTTTTCTGCACTCTCATCAGCTTGTTTTCTTAAAATTTCCTCGTTGAATCTTGGTGAGTAACCGTGTAGCATTTGAAAAGGATTCTTGTTGGAGGCTTTGTTTAGGTTTCTGTCCAGTTCTTTCATTCTCAAGTCCCAGTCTTTATGTCTTTCAAATTTTCCTTTCCTAAAATTGGAAATGATCTTATCCAATTCAGGATCACCTCTTTGAATAAGGAATTGTTCGTCAACGGACATCGTTTGGTAAACTTCCAGATCAAACTTCCTTTCAATCAAAGCTTTAATATTCAATAGTGGTCTTAAGACATGGTACATTAACCTCTGAAACTTGGTTGGTGCATTAGTTAATCTAGAAACTATTCTTTCAATCTTAGTTAGTATCGTACACTCTAATTCACTCAATTTCATTGCAAAGCAATTCCTAACCTCATTGACTAACTCTAAAATTTCCCTTTTATTCTCAATTGGTGTTCCTTCATCTAATCTAATTTCGCTCTTTTCGGTTCAACACTTATTTTTCTTTATTACATTCACGTAACAACTCTCCTCATTAACAAAACAATTGGAGTCTAACTCAATTACTCTTTCTACACATTGATTTTCCTTCAATGTTACGTTCTCATTCCCCATATTAATAATTGGAACTACAGTTTCGCTATCTTTTACTTCTAACAAGGAATCACAACACCCTTCTTTTCCCTCTATATTTACCAAGCCGTCATTCGCCAAAGTTGTATGAGCTCTAACAAAATTCACTGAATTTCTTTCCACTTTACTAGATGTTTTTAATTCTTTTAAATCCGAATTCTTTTCGCATTCCATGCTGGCAAACGGATTATCCTCTGCATAACAAACATGAAATTTATTTCCAATGCGAGCAAACGATATGTTTTCCCGATCTAAAAGGGATCTCCCAATAAACAAATCGTGCGGTAAGGCGTCGTCTCTAACAATAAGCATTTCGACCTCTTTTATTTTAACGCTATCCAAAGAAATATCTACTTTCGCCTTTCCTACCGCTTGCGCTGCACACATCTTAATATTCCCAAAACCGTACATTACGTTTGAAGCTGGGTCTATTTTTAATTCTAGTCTCTTAGCTACGGA
>BPLQ01012178.1:0-148566 GCA_021605075.1 Caerostris darwini | reverse complement strand
GTATTAATCTATAAAATCCCATTGTCGTCTTGCGTGAAAAAAATTATTAGCTAAATGTCAAAATGAATTATCTATTACATAGAATACTAATCAATCTTTTGAAATCGCATGTTAATTTTTAAGACGTATTTTGATGATTTAATTCTTAATCTACTAATAAGTACGATTAATCAGTATTTGAAAATCAATCCATTTGAAAACGCAATATCTTACATAAATATTTATTTATTTTAAATTAAACAAAAGAAATTTCGTATAATACTCGAAGACACACCGATTGTCACGGCTGTCAAAATTTGTGAATAATTCATTCTTTCTGAGATTCAAACGAAACATTTTTCTTTTTGATTTATTGAATTAATATGTATGTATTAGATGTTTTATTTAATCTTCTTTACGATGGTACGTAACATTTATTGATAATTTAATAAAAAGTTCACGCTTTATACGTCAGAGCATAGGTAAAATGTTTGGAAAATAAAAATGATTAACTTTGTTTAACCTTTTAAACCAGAAAATCTGAGATTAAATTTTATTGCTGTTAAAAATATTTAGATCTTTTTTCTGTGTATTAACCTCAAATTTATTGTAATATCTTTAATAGTTGAATAGTTGTGGCATTTTCTCTCACTCACTCAAAAACGCAAGAATGCATGGATGAATTCTTTATCAAAAATAGTTATACAGTCAGATTATTAACCTGTTTTTAGTATTCATTCTTCGGTATTTTTCAATAATCAACCAGATAGCATCAAATTCTTCAGTATTTTTCAATAACCAACCAGGTAGCATCAAATTCTTCTGTATTTTTCAATAACCAACCAGGTAGCATCAAATTCTTCAGTATTTTTCAATAACCAGCCAGATAGCATCAAATTCTTCAGTATTTTTCAATAACCAACCAGGTAGCATCAAATTCTTCAGCATTTTTCAATAACCAACCAGGTATTTTTCTGTAAATAACCAACCAGGTAGCATCGAATTCTTCAGTATTAAAAAGAAAGCCAAAAGGTTTCCACCGGAGAAACATAAATAAATGCCGTAAGAGTTTGTGACAATCTCATTTAAACTGTAAAAGATTGTAATAGTGGAATCTTTCTCAAAGACACTATTAGCCGAGTCAAGGCAGATTCTCTGGCTTAGTTCCAAATACGAGATCTAAATTTGGCATTTAGACAGAACTTGTTCAGGGGTAAAAATATAAGAAGAAAAACACATATAATTCTATTGTAATAATTCAGTTGATGAATTACACCATTCAAAAATATTGAGAAGAAAAATGATTTGGTTCTGAACATTTACAAATATTATCGCGACCATTATTATGCTTAAGGGGACTACAATATAAGATTTTATGACTATTTACAATGTGTTCTTCACATATGTAATTTCGATTTCCTTTTGTCAAACATAATTTGAAATGTTTTCGTACAACATTATCTTTAAGCATATAAATAGAAATGTTTTACATACCGCGACAGTGATGCAAATTCTTCTTGAAATTAAGCAAGCAAGACCAATGAAGGAGACGATTTAGAATTCAGTATTAGTTTCATGGAAATTTATGCGAATAATTCATTACTTTATCTAAAATTACAGAATTATTTAAATGAACGACGTCTTTAAATATTGTTTTATTGTTCTGCTTTCTTTAAATATTGTTATTGCTGCTATTTTGAATAAAATTATGTAACCCCAAATAAACGAAATTATCTCTGTGCTTAGGGGAGATTATAGTATACCGAGAGTTTGATTCCCATTGGAAGCACCTGTTGCAATCCCAGCTTTCATAAACAAGTGCTTCTCTCTCGTCGACAGCCAAATTGTCTGGTTAGAGTTCTCTGAAATTTCTCTTATATGAAAATAAGTGCGGACCAAGTTTTCTTGGAAGGTCCTTTCAGAAAGCAATTAGAATACTTAATGATTAATACTCTTCCCACACGCACTTTGATGTTCTACCTCCACACACTAGCCATCAAGAATTTCAACTGTTCGCGAAATACTATGGCGAAATGGTTTCCCTGATTTAAAAAAGAAATATGAATCTGCAATTTTAATAATAATGGAATCTTAATTTTATGAGAAAAACACTAGTTATTTAACTTCATAAAGATTCTTTGTGTTAATAGAAAAATTATGAGATTAATTACGATACTTAATAACTGACAAATTCATTTTTTTTAAAATTTACTGAATGATGATACTACTTTATCTATTTAACACATCTTCCATTGTTGTCCATGGAGTTGTCATGTTGTCACATTTATTTATTTAACCACTATTTCAAATTATTAATTTTTTTGTGTTTTCGGTAGTTTCAATTAAACTGATGTCCAAAATGAAGAAAGTTTACATATTTTGTTGATTTTCTTGAAAAGTACAGAACGAAAAATAAGATTAATGCTTCCTATGTTCGCCTTTTCTGAAGTATCATATAATGAAGAAATCTCGAAGTCTATGTTTGCCTATGTTAAAGTTCGTGTAATAAATAACAGTAGTACCTGATAAATAAGAGTATACGAGTATACGAGTATACGAGTATACGTGCTTGCCAGTTGAGAATATAGAAGAGATTTTAGAAACGTACGAGGCAATCTCCGCTTTTCCTTCACTCACACATGTCAGCAAATTTAATTGCTTTTTTTTTCAACATTTGGTAAAATTTAAAAGCAAACAATTAACGTGAGTTGCTACCAAAGGTAGGACAATGTAATGAGGTGATGATCACGGGAAGACTAGAAGCAGAGCAGTCTCAAGTACATATTGCTAAAAACTTGAATGTAACTAACTCCCAGTAATGTGTGTGCAAACATTTTAAAGATACTAAGGAGAAAGCCTAGTCAAGTTAGCCTGAGAGTTAAAACGGCCACTAAAGGCCGATATTTATCCTTTACAGAGAGGCATACCAGTTCAATAACTTCTCAGCTATCTCATGACCTTCATGCTGCCACAGGAATCCAAGTCTCGAGAAGGTTACAGTTTCCAAAAGGCTACACAAGAAATGTTTATTTGCAAGGAAACCTGCCGATTGCATCATGCTCACTTCTTAGCGCAGGAGGGCCTGCTTAGCATTCTATAGAAATCTGACATTAGACCAGAGATTAGCAGGAACCATTCTAGTCACTGATGTGTCCCGGTCCAATGTAATCACTAGTTATCGTCGTACACTCATCTGGAGAGGACTAGGCACCCACTACCTGTCCCCTAACCTCCGTAAAACAGCAATAGAGGTTTGATAGTCTTGGCAGGCGTCATGTTGGATATATGCCCCGACTTCCATGTCTCTGTCAGAAGCCCTGTGAAGCCAATGTAATAATAATAGTATAATAATGAAATCGTGGATGCAGTTTGTCCTTATTTCATTTTAATTGACGTGAATGCACATCCTGATAGAGCTCGTTGGATCGATTCATTGAATTTTTAGAAAGGGAGAATATTCGAAGATTGTTTGGCCAGCCGGATCTCCACATATAAAACCCTATAGAATATATCTTAAACGCTCTTGGGAAGGTAATTGCAACTCCAAAAAATATTTAGAGTCTGAAAACAGCAACAAAAAAGAGTATAAAAAGCTTACCGAAATACCCATAAACTGCCTAATTATCAATAGGAATTACCGTTGTTGAGATTTGTAAGAAGGGACCATAACCCTAATAGTCCATTTTGCAAGCTAAATTTTAGACTTTCCGGCACAGAGGAGTTAGCATGTAATATTCCTATGTATTGTCAAATCTAGATTTATAAAAATTTTTTAGAGTATTTATCAAAATATTGATTAAAAATTAAAATTTAACAAATAAGAAAACTTTTTGAGATTTATGTTAATGTTTGAATAGTTTTACAAATTATATTTCAACATGCCGTGTGGACAATTTTCATCACCACATTTTCTTATACTGAAAAGTTGATTCTTATTCTTAAAATAGCAAATAATAGTTATATTTTTATAAAAACGTCCTATCATTTCCAAAAGGACAGCGTAATTTCCAGTAAACATCTTTTGTTAATAGCTAATTAGTATAATCTTCTAAAAACAAACATATTTCACACGAGAGTTGAGTACGTGAACTAGATATCAATTATTGACTTGTTATTTTGTAAGTACCAAAATCTATTTCGACATATGAATTACGATCACCATTTTGTCATTGCTTTCTTGCGTACAATCAAAGGCAATGATATGTAATGCCAAGGAGTTGACCTCATAAGTGTGGCATCGAAGGACCTGATGTCCTTCCGTATTCCAAGCGTTATCAAAAGTAATAAAGACAGCACTAGGCCCTTCACACGATATATAGTTCAAGGCTGTGGTGAGGCCAAAGTCCATATTTTTTCTGATATACCGATTTCTTCACATGTTGACAGGATTTATAGTTTTGATTTTCGCTTTTGCGTGCTCATTTCTTTTCTTCTGCTATTTGCAAAAAATTTTTCATCCCGAATTTTCATCTTTATATTTAATAAAGTGGAGTAAATTATTCAGGCAGGCGATGCATTCGAATAAACATGTTCATTTTCCGCAGTAAACTCTTGTTTTCTGCGTTTGATGATCTTAAAGATGTCACTGCATGATAATTCTTCCAGAGTTGGAATGCATTCAGCCGAGTTTTATTGTTTAAAATAGAAAATTTAGAATTATATTTTTATTCACTAGCGAAATTATTCAAATTTTCTTCAAAAAAGTCTTGAACTTTTCACACTCGACTGAAAGAACATTTGAAAATAAAATTTTCACTGAAAATAAGCAAATGACAAAAAATGAAAATTCAGACACTTTTCGGGCACTTGCTCA
Organism: Caerostris darwini; assembly: GCA_021605075.1. NCBI lineage: Eukaryota > Metazoa > Arthropoda > Arachnida > Araneae > Araneidae > Caerostris > Caerostris darwini. The sequence continues at coordinate 143,774 of BPLQ01012178.1, read as the reverse complement.
CGCACATTAAAATTTTAATGTGCTCATGAAATCCAAAAGAAAACTTCTGGAAATATGAATTCGTACAAAATATTTCGAATATTGCAATATTTTTTGTCTTTAATATTCGTAAGGCTGTTTAAATTGAGAAATTTATTAATTTGCTAGTGGGTACAGGTAATCAGTATAATTTAAATATTCAAATATTAAGTTATAAAAAGATTTCATTAGATACAGATTAAATATCGATATATGTTTATCATAACTTTGTATTTTTATTTAATTTTGTCATTTGTCATGTATTTCCGTGTATAAATTGAGAAAATTTAGAATTTTTTCTAAAATACGGCGTCGGCTTATATACGGATCCTTTAATCTCGCAAAGAAACATAGGTACTTTTCCGTTACGCTACAAATAATCCAAAGTTATGATAAATATATATCGATTAAATATCGATATATGTTTATCATAACTGTGGATTTTTGTTTAATTTTGTCATTTGTCGTACATTTCATTTTGTTCATATATTAAGTCGATAATTTTTGGAACTTTTTCTAAAGCTAAAACACTATGTTCGACTTATATACGAATCAGCTAATCTCACAAAAAAACGTAGGCACTTTTCCGTTAGCCGGGCGCAAGTGATAAATTGCTAAATAAAGCACGTTTTTATTTCTTTAAGTTATATTTCTTAAGTTTACAAAGAAATTAATTTTAAATTAAATGAGTTGTTCGTTTTATGAAAATAAGTTGTTTATTTTCTAAATTGTTTATATTGCTGGGTTTTTTTTGTGTCGTCTCCAAAACGAAAAGTTTGATGTTGGTAAAATTTTCGCCAATTGCTTTTTCATTTGAGTTTATATACAAGTTTATTAAATTTTTGAAGAGAAAAAGCGCTCTCGGCTTATACTTGATCGGCCTATACTCGGAAATATACGATAATTAATGTGTTATAAATGAAAAACATATATCTGGTTCAAAACACAATATATAGTACAGAATAGGAATGTTTTAAATTTCTACAAACTGACATGAGGCTTTAGCTCTTAAACTTTCCAAAAAGGGAAACAAAACAAAAATTCCCGTTTCTATACTGGGCATGACATGATAAAACCATAAGTAGTAAAATCCTTCCTTTTGATTCGAGGAGGAAGGGACGAGAGTACGAACTCCACAGTTACAACCTTGTTCGTTCCAAGTTGTAGTATTAAAATACTGATACAATGAGCCAGGTGCCACTCGTGGTGCACCCTCAGTTAAGTTTATTCTGCTATACGTGTAGTCTTCCTAGTGGCGATTAACCTCAGGTGAACATTTCCAGTATTTAAAAACTGTAATAATACTTTATGCATAAGATGTATTTTTACATCATGCATTTCCAAATATTTTTAGCATACTTATGGATCAAATAAAGAACATTTTATATTTGCTTTGTTCCATTCTTATGAATGATTGTGTACTGTAAATATTTGTCAATATAGTCAAACTATTACTAAATTTTATTTTAACTTTGAAATTAAAGAATATGCATGATGTTTTATATGTATACAGAAAGCTTTGGTAGAAAAAGTCCTGGTTTTTATAATAATTAATTATTTTTTTCTAAAAACTTGCTGACATGTTGTGATCAAAAGCGATGCTCTTATATTCGTTAACAAAGATGAGTCTTATACGCAAATGAATACTACTTCAAATATTGAATAAAAAGTTGAAGAATGAAAAACGTGTTTGGTGTGGATGTTGAACTTTGTCTAATAACGAATTCTGTTTCTTTTTAAATACTTTGCAGACACAATATAATAAAAAAATCAATTAATATTTTACATGGCGTAAGATAATAACGATTCATTAATCAAAAACCAAACTGAAGAAAATAAATCTTATTAAAAGAACTTGTTCATGAAAAATAAAGACTTCTGAATATTCATCACGTGTTTAAACCGCATTCCTGCTTGAAGAAAATGACAAAAAAAGTTTGAAGGTGAAATGTATATTCTTAACAATTATAAACGTCTTATCATTTTTTCTTTAAGGCCTTCGTAAAATACAGATAATATAACTTGGTGCAATTTGAACAAAAAATTTTTACATTTCTAAATGTAGATCATGGGACGTGATGAACATATAAGCCAATGGACAATGTACAGGTATAAAATATGACCAAGTTTAAACAATGGCTTAATAAATGGCTTCTTGAAGTTTTATAAAAAGTAGATGGTAAAAACACTAATTTTTTCTTACCAACCCTCTATTCACCCTTCAAGACGGAAAGTAATTGTCAAATTTGCTATCACAGACATTCTAGATACGTATCTTTAAGTTTGTATTCCTTATCCGAGGTTTGACATGCCTGTGTCGTCAACGTGTCTCATCTTTTATGCGTTGCACGTGGTTACCAACATATTGTAGCACTAGGTCAGGGAGATTGGTCCCTTTACATTATGAGGTTGTTCTGATTGAGGTTAGTCAAGGTAAGAAGTTGTTGAAATCCATTTAACTCTCAGCAGAGAACCAATGAAATTAGTGGAAAACACTTTCCACCCTACCCACGTCTCCTCTGCTTTCTAGTAGAGTCAAGTGAGATGGAATTTTTTTTCGGCGGAAAGGAGACATTTAGTTGACTGAAATTACTTCTCTGTACACGATTACCAGAAAATCTTCGACAACTTCGGGCCGTTTCACGAGCCGCTAATACGGTAAGAGCTTTCACAGAGTTTTATGCATGAGTATTTTAGTAATTCTTACATCTATGAAGTGTTTTAAATCTTTTTAGTAAAATATAAATTGAATGTGATTTAATTAATGAAAAATGTAATGTTCGACTTCGTCAAAGTGAAAGTAAAGATCATATTCCTTTGATCTTTTGTATTTTAATAATATTGAGAGGTAATATTTAAAATTAAGTTAATAATATCTGTATGATTTTGGTTGCGATAAAATATTATAGTTATTTTTTTGAGAAATCTTTAAGTTATTCATTGAATTATTACGTTATTCATTGAATTATTAAGATATTCATTGAATTTATTTATATTCTTATACAGAAAGTGTTGTTTAATTTAAATATGAATTAATGTAATTTATGTATGTATTAATTTAAAGACAATATAAATTAATTAATATGTTATAATCACATTAGTAACTCGCTTATCAAAGAATTTCTTGTTGTTATTTATATAATTTAAGAAATTTTTAAAATATTGCACAAAAATAATCATCATTGTCAATGAGATTATATTTACCACAGATAAATATCAATAAACATTGCAAAAATTAGAAAATGAGTAGAAATTGATTTTTTAATCAAGTAGAGGTAATTAAATTATATCCAAACAATTTTTTGAGCATAAATGATACATCTAGTTGTAGAAGTCTCTGAAAAGAAGAGCCTAGTTTAAAATTAGTCGTAAGTATTATGGCAATTGAGGAAAATATATAAAACAAAGGTATAGTATTAACTTATTTAATGATACTTTTTCCCATCGAATGCATATCTCTAATAACTGGAGGATACTCAGGTACAAAGTAAGAAAATATTTTCTATTTTATTTTTCTCTTGCTGTATTCAATCTGATTGAAATAAAAAAGTAACAATGACGGTTTTGTTTTCATTTTCATTTCAAGTTACTCTTTCCTTCTTTTTGGAAGTTCTCCAAGAGATCACTGACATTGGATCAGGAAGTGAGTTGCGCGGATAAACGAACACATCGTTGTGAATTTCAATGATTTTTAATCTTCCCATTTCAGTACAAATTTCAAGATTTGAAAGCAGCTTCTTTCATCATAACTGAATGCAAAAAATGCCTTTTCAAAATTCAACACATAACTTTTTCAAACAGAAGATGTGCATCATAACATGCAAAACACTTCGAAATCTAATTTTATAAAGTATTTGATGAGATATTTTAGTAATGAAAGTTAATTTTGATTAGACTTTTGTTAACTTTTTAAACAGATTTAACATTAATGTTGAATCTGTTTCTAGCACGCGTTTAAGATAGTAATAGAATATTAGAAACACAATTAATAAGGAATTAAATTATAACTAATTGCTGACAACATTTGAATCATTAAATAAAGAATTAATAAGGAATTAAATTATGGCAAATTACTGACAACATATGAATCATTAAATAAGGAATTAAGTTATGACTAATTACTGACAATATTTGAATCATTATTTAAGGAATTAATAAGGAATTAAATTAGGACTAATTACTGACAACATTTGAATTATTAATTAAGGAATTAATACGGAATTAAATTATGACAAATTACTGACAGCATTTGAATAATTAAATAAAGAATTAATAAGGAATTATTTGAAATTATTATTTGAATTATTAATTAAGGAATTAATAAGAAATTAAATTATGACTAATTAACGACAACATTTGAATCATTAAATAAGGAATAAGGAGTTTATAAGGAATGAAATTATAACTAATTACTGACAACATTTGCATTATTAAATTGTTTATTCAGAAATTTCCTTAGATGTACATATATGTCACGAAACAATTTATTCGTAAATTTAAAAATTTAAATAAAGCATTGTACTGTACTTAACATCCTAAAGTTAAATAAGTATTTTAGAGAATTTTATTTTGTTAACATTCTATACTTAATTTTAATTACTACTTGATGTGTTAAAAAATTGTCTGAAATAAAAAACTTAGCTGTTATATTTCTTTAAAAATCGTGGCGTTTGCTGTTTTAAGTATCTTTTTAATTTTAGTGAAGGCAAAATTTTTAAGAATGAAAATAGTAGAATCAAATCCAAGCAGCAGAGAGTTATCTGTCCAAATTAATTCGAAGATTTCCTTTGTAATTTAAATAGTTTTCAATAGTATTTAAGTGGTTTTCCAACATTGTCAGTGGTTTTACAACATGTTATTAATTTTTTTTTTTACTCTTCTTTTTCAGTTATAAATTTTTTTATATAATTTTACTTTTAGTAATTATATAATATTTCAATTATAATATAATTAATTATATATGTATTTCAGTTATATAATTACTAATCAAGTCAAAGCAGCAGAAAGTTATCTGTCCAAACTAGTTCATATATCTTTTGTAATTTAAGCAATTTTCCATAGTATTTTCAATAAGCAGTAATCAACAGTTTTCCAACAGGCTTTAATTTTTTTATTTTTGTGTTCGATTATAACATTTTGTTATAATTTTACGGCTAATAATTATTAATATTATAATATATATATATGTAATATTATATAATATTTCCAGTTATTTTTTTTCTCTTATGTCTCAGTGCCCCTGAAGGGACTAATTCTATTATAAGATTTACATGCTAACATATCATAGCATTTATCCTTAGTAAAATGCAGCGCTTTTTTAAACATTCACAACTAACTTTTTTGTAGCTTTCGATGTGCTTTTATTTATCAAATTTTCATATGAATTCTACAAAACTTGTGCATATCAATATTTATATAGAATTTCAGACTTCTTTTAAAAAGCTTTTTATATTACTAAAATTTATATAAAGATTCCGAAGAGAGATATATTTAAGAACATACGGGGAAAATTTTTCCAATTAATTATTTGAAGCTAAATTTTTTAAAAATTAATAATTTTTTCTTTTTGAAGTATTTATACATAAACCTTAAACTCATAAAAAATATCTTTCTGTACATAAATAAAAACTAAAAAAGGCTGAAACTGGTTATTAAATTGTCAGATGTAGACTGTCTCTAAACAGCCAAATTTCTCTTAAGTTTGTATATTCTTATACATAATATATATCATTACAATTAATCGCGTTAATGATGTAATGATAATAATTCTATAATGGTAATGATGATAATTCTACAATAGCAGTGTTATAAATACTATGCTTAGTTAGATCGAAAAAAGAATAAGAAAATTTTGGTGTATACACAATTATGACATCTCATGTCAAAGGGTTGGTTCATTATTCATTGCTTTTCATACAATGAAACCTAAATTTTTGTTTATGAAGGATTCAATTATACTTAAATAAAATTAAAATTATTTTGTGATTATTCTTTAACTTGCAATGCAAAAATGTCTTTTATTGCAAACAATATAATTTCCATAAGGTTAAGTAAAATTAAATTTATAATATTTTAAAATATTTATAAAGTAATCAACACACAAAATAATGGCGAAACTAAATTTAATTTTTATTTATTTTAGCTGGAGCTGTTAGATTTCTGTTACTTCTGCTTTCTCAATGCACAGATTTCTGTTATTTCTGAATATTTCAATTCAGTTAAAAGAAATATCGGTTGATCGACGAAAAAAAAAATTGTCGCTCTTTGAAGGAATATAAAAATATTTGCATGCTTTAAAATAATTGGTTTAGCAAAATTTTTTACATTATCTTTAATTATACTTTTTAACAGGTAAATAAATTAAAAATATCATGTTTTCTAAAATTCTTTATTTTTATAGTAGAATAATTGAAATATTAAATTGTTAGTTGTTTCTTTTAGATACAATTCTTCAAATAAAATGTCATCCAGTAGGAAAATAAAATCAAAGTGGTGGAGGAATATATTAGAAATTTAAACCAAACTGCAATACTTTTTCTATACTACTTACCGAAACAAATGTGTAAGAGTAATTTTGGATGGAGCATTAACTATATTGGAGTTTTAATTTTTAAGTTTGACTTGACAATTTTATACGTGGTTTAATAAAAATTAATTTCTGAGACTTTAAACAATCTCTATATAGCTCCTTTTGCATTTTCTCTAAAAAGTATACAAATTATTGCAATAGAAGTCAATGCAATATTTGTCTTAATTTTGAATTTGTAAAACAGATACTATACAGATATTTGTAAATAAATTGCACAAAATTTATATGGCAGAAAAGCACTAATTTTTCATTTAAATAAATGATACATTTTAAACTGAAATAGAAACTTAGAGTAACAAAACAAAAACATAAACTTTATTATGCATCTTTTATAATATATTTTTATGAATGAATAACGTAACTCTCCAACAGACAGATTTATTTTAGAAAGTGCTTTTGATTTAAAATGAAATTACAAATAAATATATAAAATATATTAACCTATTACACGAGGAACTATATAAGATGAATAGGAAATTTCTCTCAATTCAAACGTTATGTGAATTGAAAGATATTAGCTCCTGCCGCATTTCTTTTAAAACTTTATTATGATTTTAAGATGTTGGGTTTAAGGAAAATTGGAGAGGAGGGTGTGAACTACCATATGCCACCCTTTAGGTGTTTGTTTCAAATTGTAGTGATAAAATGGGGATGGGTGCAGTGTAATAGATCCTCCATGGTGGATTGGTAATACTGTATATTCTAAATATCTACAGTTGTAATGGCAAATTACCCCTGGTCATTATGCCTGTTGTTAGAAACCAATGTGTTTTTTCTGTGAACTCTTTTAACTGGTTTTCCTTATTAATTTTTTAATTTAATCTCTAACAATCTAGAATATATTAGCATTAATGGAAAAAGCTTTAGGTTGTAGTCCAATACTGTAATGAATGAGGCTTGCAAATCAAATCGTATATTTTTTTAAGACATTGAGGTTTTTACGCACATATTTTACTTTTAAAAATGTACGTAAATACGTACATATTTTACTTGCTTACATATTTACGTACATATTTTTAACTACATATTTTACTTGCCAGTTTTCCAAACAATTGTTTGGAAAACTAGAAATTTAGAACTATATTTATGTTTGTAATGAAAACAATAGGATGACTTATTGAGATAAACATCATTTTATTGTTATGATATCTTAGCATTTTGATTCTTAAAATCTCTAGATCTCAATGTGTTCTCTTCTATTCTCTAGATCTCAATGTGTGTTTTTTTTTCATTATCGGTTTACTTTTTACCACAATTTCCTTTCATTTTAAGTTTGTTTAACTTTGCAATGTAAGCAATTCTAACAAGCAATTCCAGTATTTCTATTAAAATATTGTTATCCCTCCTTATATCGCGCATTTAGATGTTTCACGCCCTTTTTCAAGACAAAAAATTCCACTACCTAGATGAAGTCATCATATATATCGAGCTTTTTTCTTTGTTTCCCGATATGAGCGATACTACTTTGGCTGCTATAAATACTGTGATGGCCTATACAACGATAAGTTGCGGTCAGCTAAAAATATAAGAAGAATAAGTGCCCTTTTATAACTATATACTTCGTATTTTAGGTGAGACATAATTCCTTGAATTGATGGAAGATTGTCTGGACACCTATACGACATTTAATGGGAGCTTGAAAGATTGTGACTAATTCTTTCCACGTATTTCAACTAATTCGGGGAGGATTTAAAATAGAAAAATAAATATTAATAAATATGTAAATAATAAATCTTAGGTTATCCTTAAGAATACTGAAAAGCAGGACTTTACTTTTAATATGTGTTATGGTCTTATTATTACAACTCGATGGAGTCTCTTTGTTTCCCGATATGAGCGATATTATTAGGAGTTACTGTATATATTGTGATGGGCTATACAACGAGAAGCTATTGTCAGTTAAAACTACAGGAAGGATAAGTGTCCTTTTATAATGATATATCTCGTATATTAAGTGAGACATATTCCTTAAATTGATGGAAGATTGTCTCGACACCTATACGACATTGAATGAGAGCTTGAAAATTGAGACTAATTCTTTCCACTTAGTAGCGTCATGGTGATTTTAAATAAATAAATAAAATAAAATAAATATTAATAATCTTAGGTTCTCCCCCTTAGGACACAGAAAAGCAGGACCTTACCTTAATGTGTTACAGCCTTGTCATTACATCTCAATGGTGTGTTATTTTCCAGATGAAGTTTCCACCTCAGTGAGCTCTAGAAATTAGGATTTTTTTTCAAACAGAATATTCAATGAGAATTCATCTTCTGCATTATGTAACGTTATGACTAATCCCATTTACGCCAACAGGCTAAGTTAAGTCTATGCATTTTCCAAGAATTCAGTGCCCGAAGCTACTCTAAAGAAAGATTGCTGTTTATAGTGCAGGACATGATTTGTTTGAGAAGATCTGATTTATTATTATTTTAGACACTAAAAGAAGATCTTAATCTTCTGAATAATTTTTCATATATCAAGAAACTGTCTTCAGTTCTACATATGTCAATATGATCTTTCTTTTCTTTTATGTCACCTAGAATATCATATCCTTGTTCTAATTATGCATAAGGCCTCCTCAATTTAAAATGATTTAGGTTCAGAAAAGGTGTAATTTCTGGATTTTGAATATAATGCTATTTAGATCAACACTATATCTAGAATTCACTATGATAATATTATTATATTGATGAAAGTAGTCTTTATATGTTCAGCCATGATTAAAAAAAGAATCAAAGAATTAAATACAAATTTGTTTTCGGCTAAATATTGTAAGTTACACGATATAAAGTTCGTATAAGATGATCACAAAGGTTAAGAAAGCAATAAATTAAAAATTATATAGAAATTCGAAAGGAATATCATTAAATACTACGAACATAAAGAGTAATAAAGAAATAGCATTTATATCATGACAGAGTTAATCTCATGCGATAGGCTATACAACGAGAAGCTACTGTCATTTAAAAGTACAGGATAAGTGCCCTTTTATAATGATATACTCTGTATTTTAGGGGAAACATAATTCCTTAAATTGAAAGAAGATTGTCTAGACACCTATACGAAATTCAATGAGAGCTTCAACAATGTTGAGTTAATTGCATGAATTTTAATTCTATGAGCTTTCCAATTCACACCTGCAAAACATTATGTTTTGACTGTAAATCGCGATTAATAACTTACAAAACATTAAAGATAGATACAGAGTTAGATAGATGGAAAGATTCTTACAATCTTGAATAGAGTTTATATAGTTACAATCATTTAATCAATTGATTCGCCACATTTCGGATTTATTAACATCACTATAATTTTAATTTTATTTTTTAATCCTTGATAATAATAATTTGGAAAAAAGTTTTTCCTAGTTTATATTAACCTATTAAAGTGTAATTAGTTATTGTCATACATAATTTTGAAGAAGGAATTCCATCATTTCCACAAAAGTAAATATTTAATATACTGTAACGTTTTAAAAAGAATATATTACATATAATCAATTTTGAAACAAACTGTTTCATACCTTAAAACAAAATATGTTTAATACCTTAAAACAAAATATGTTTAATACCTTAAAACAAAATATGTTTAATACCTTAAAACAAAATACGTTTCATTACCTTTGGTTTATTTTGCCGCTCTACAGTCATTTTGTGCATACTTTGGGTTAATTAGACCAACTTAATGTGGATTCCAAACCACTAACAAGCATCCATGCCATCGTCGGGATTGAACCTAAAGCCTATGGTACCAAAGACCAGAGCTCTAGTCAATTGGCCATCAGGCCCCTTCATTACCTTTATTTAATGATTGATTATTATTTCGCTACGTTGTTATGATTATAAAATAATGCAAAATATGGCGCACAATTTTCTCAGAAGTTTCCAGAAGTCCAGAAGAAGAAGAAGTTATAAAAATCTTGTCATATTGTGATTTTATATTACTGATGAATATGGGTAAAATATATTTATAGAAAAATAATATTTTCCTTTTTTTGTAATTTTTAAGTATTTTAAAAGTTAAATAACTTAATATTTTCCCACAATATTTGCTAACTATTTATAAATTTGCAGGTTGTCTGAAATGCCTGAGCCCGTAGTACATCACTTGGAAGTCTGTGTTTGTGATGCCCTTGAAGCATTGGACAGATTCAAAAAGTTTGGATTCCAACTTTTTGCTAAAAGAATAACGCCTCTGTGCAAGCAGTTCGTTCTTAAACATGGAGAAGCCGTATTTTTTGTGATAACTGAAAGGCAACCGACTATGTAGCCGAAAGCGCATGGAAGAAAGGGCAAGATGGTGTTGTCTCCAGAGCTGAACCACTCACAACGCTGTGTTGTGAGGATTCAAACACACACGAAGTGGATACAGTTTTCAATTTGGCATTTTCTGTGAAAAAAAGTGACTTGAAAAATATAACTGAACGGATTTTAAGTCAAGGTGGCGAAGTAATCGAGGCTCCGACAGAAGTCAGTGATGAACATGGAAAGATATCATATGCCATCGTGAAGTCAAATTGTGGTAATATTGTGCATACGCTAATAAATAAGGATGAATATTCGGGTCCGTTCCTGGCAGGATTCGATGTCGTTGAAAATAGCGAAAACATAGAGTGTGATTCAACAGAGCTGAAAATTAGCGGAATAGATCATGTGACTTTTGCATGTTATTCAGGCAACTCAGAGAGAGTGATTAGATTTTATGAGAGATGCTTTGGAATGAAACGCTTTCAAATCAGCAAGTAAGTTTTACATTTTTTATTAATTTTATGTATAGGACTTCAATTACAATACAAAGAATTGTTTTTGTCTGTTGCAGTGTATTATATAGAAAATTGTTGATTTCAGGTAGACATCAAAACAAATACTTGTATTTTATTACACTTATACAATGCACATTCGAGGAATCCCTAATTTTCATAAAAGTTTATGCATTTTTGTTATTATGTATATATGTGTATATACATAATAACGAAAATATGTATATATGGAATGAAACTTATGTATATGTAAAAACTTAAGTATATATGAATTTTTGTTAAAACCTTTTTGCTATATATGAGTGATATTATTCGATAGCTGTAGAAAAAATGTTTAATTTTACCCATTGAAATTTAGTCAGATAGGAAGTCTTAAAATTTTCTTTTGTACGTTGATGCTTTCTTTCTTTATTTATTATTATATTTTTGCACATTTAATGAGTATTTTAAAAAATCATATAAAATTTAAACAGAATAAAATTATCCAAATAGAAATTAAAAATTCTTTTCTTTAATTTTATAGATATCTCAAGTTAAATCCTTACATTGTTATAGGCAAGTTAACATGTCATTATCTGTCCGAAACCAAAATTGTAACTTCAGTATTTGTTCATGTTTTGTTGACATTTTAAAAAACATTTTCTAGTTCTTTTCTTATAAAGCTTTATTTTTTTTTCTTATGCCTTGAATTTCTATGAGTTTAATAACATTTTATTTGCTTTATCAAATTTTTTTATTTTTAGTTTTAATGTGTAGTGTAAAACGTATATTTTTTCCCTGATCCCTCCGAAAAATATTCGAAAAGAAGCAATTAATAAGATAGTAAAACTATCATGTTTTGTTGACATTTTAAAAGACAATTCTGAGCTCTTTTTCTATGCAGTGAATTTTTACGAATTTAATAACATTTAATTTACTTTATAAATGGTTTTTTTTTTTTTTTTAATTTGTGATGTAAATCATATATTTTCCCTGATCATTAGAAGGATTACTTTTTTTCTCTAGAAAATATTCGAAAAGAAGCTTTCTTAGTAAGATAGTAAAACTAAATGATTAAAATCCTGAATGCGTTATGTTTATTAATTAAAATTTTATAAAGCTACATTTTCATGTAAATATATGACTATTCCAAAATTTTCAGAAACTGTGAATTTCTTTAAATCTTTTTTAGGGATTTATTATTATTTTTTTATAAACTTCTATTTCGTAAAAATTATACTTAGCACAACAATATAAAGATAGCATTTTGGAATTACCACAGTTTGGAACACATAACACGATGGTCTTTTACTAATAATCACCCGAACTGTTTCTTCAACCTAATTGTAAGTTAAAAGAACTTTCGCTCTTTGCCGTACGAGGTAAAATCAGAAAGGAAATGTTTGAAAAGAAAGATTTAGCTTTACAATGTTATTTAAACAATAAATTGGTTTTTCATTGTTATCTAAACAATCAATCACAAAAATTTTATTTATTTGATGAGAGAACGAAGTCTCTTAACCAAAATTGAAATTTGTTTGTTAAATTCGCCAGCTCTTCACGAATATAAAATAAATTATTTTTTACTGTACATTTTATTTGGATCAGTTTATAAATTCAAAGTCATAACTGAGCTTTAAGAGGGTTTCGTGTATATAATGTTCATTTTTACTGTGCATTTTATTTGTTCAGTTTATATAATTTCGTTTTTACTGTGCATTTTATTTGGATCAGTTAATAAATTCCAAGTCATAACTGAGCTTCAAGAGGGTTTCGTGTATATAATGTTCAGTTCATATAATTTCCTTTTTACTGTACATTTTATTTGGATCAGTTAATAAATTCCAAGTCATAACTGAGCTTCAAGAGGGTTTCGTGTATATAATGTTCAGTTCATTTAATTTCGTTTTTACTGTACATTTTATTTGGATCAGTTAATAAATTCCAAGTCATAACTGAGCTTTAAGAGGGTTTCGTGTATATAATGTTCATTTTATATAATTTTGTTGAATAAACTTGATATCAACTAAAACTGAGAAAGGAAATTTTAATTTTATGATTATGAGTATATTTTTAACTTGTAAAAAAATTAACCTGCTTTACGCTTTTTTTTAAAGAATTCTTCTGTGATTATACTGATTTTATTTAAGTAAAGTTTATTCATCTATATCATAAAATTTTAGAGCTTTTCATGGTTTAAATTAATTTTTGACCATCATCACAAGTGTAACCTAACTATAACTTATATTTCAAGTTTTATTTTCTGTAAACATTTTTTTACTCTCCTCATATTTTCTTGAAAAGTTAATTATATCATTTGAAAATTACTAGTGATTACGTTTAAGAGGGTTAATAATCAGGATAAGAAATTTAATCATTTATTAAGTGCATCCTTTTTTATAGACTATAGCATGAATGAATTCAGGTGTTTTTGAAGATCTTTAATTTATAGATTAATAAACCATTTTTTTATTTAAAGTTAAAATATAACTTTTAAGTTTAATAAAGCTTATGAGACAATATTTGAGTTTTTAAAAAAGAGAAAACTTCTGGAGGGTACTAAATAAAAACTTAAACATTAAATTATTGCCAAATAATGCTACAAGAGAGGAAAAACAACAGAATATTATTTTATAATAATTATCTGAAATTTATTATGATAATAGTTTTATGTATATAAACCAGAAAGCAAAACCTTAAGACATTGAAGCTTTTATGAATAAAACAAATTTTGATTTATAAGTCTGTTTTTGATTTATAAGTCTGTTTCTGTGTCGAAGCATTATAAAATAAGGTGATATTTGAAGCAACCACTAATCTTTACTTTTCTTTATATTTTTATCAGTCGAAACAGCAAACAAAATCGATGTTTTACATTATTTCGAAAATTTTATGACTAAAAACTCAATATTGTAGCTGAATAAAACGGAAAATTTATTTTTTGCCTAAAATAATGATTTAATAAACCTTTTAATTATTGTTTTTATCACTAATTATTTTTAAAAATTCTTTAATAAATTACATATTTTCCCAATGAAATCAAATCAGATTTTCAAGAATTTAATTTTATTTTTTGTCTTTTATTTATTATACATCATAGTGGATTGTATGTTACATATCAGACTAATCTAGTTACTAAAGTCAAATGAAAATAAGAAGGGATAAATAAAATGTAAAAAAAAATACCAATTAAATTATTTTGAAACACAGATAGCCCCTTTGAGTTTTAATTTGCCTTGTAGGGTTTATAGTAAAAATAACTAGTGAAAAAATAATTATTTTATGTTAATGTAATTTAATTTAACAATTAAATTATTACGAGGTCAAGCTATTTAAATATTCAGTTAAATTAATAATAGAAACTATTAAATAAAGTTTTAGTCAATTATATTAGTTCTGAAAAAGAGGACAATTGAAACCTAAAAGTATCTCTTTAAAAAATATTTAAAATCTCAGATAATATCAATCAGGTTTGATTGTCTTCTAGATTTCTAGTATAAGGTATTTAGAGAAAAATATCTTATTTCAAGTTAATTTAGAGTACTTTAATTAAGAAATTAAATTAGTTATTATGCAGAGATTTTTAAATACGCAATTAGCACATTTCATTAAATAAAACTAAATAATAATTACAATGATGATAATAATAATTACAATGATGACTACGAATTGTTATTTAAATTCCTTAATTTAAGTCCTTAACAGAAATGATAAAAAAAATCTCATCAAAACATTTTGAGTCAAAGATCAAAGGTCATCAATCAAAGGTAAAAGGTTTTCAATTAGTACGCTAATTTTAAATTTAATTAATAAGCTAAATTTTGTAAGTTTTTTTAATGAAAATAATCAGCAAAAATATTGCTTATATTTAATTAATGTCGATAATAATTATAAGTAACTTAAATTATGTTTCAATATAATTAAAAAGTTCTTAAAATTGTTTATTTATATAGCAAAAAATAAATAAATAAACAAATAATTATTCAATGAATAAATAAAATCAATAATATTATAGATGATTATATACTGTTAATTTCTTAGCATTCAGTTTCCATGTCTATTGATATTTAAATTATGGATTAGTTTAATGTAGTCTAATAAAGTCGATTTATAATTTAAACAGATTCAAAAAATTTTCTGATTCAACCTGAAATAAATGATGTAGCTGATATTAACAATGGAGACGTTATATGGAATTCTTTATCGTATAATATTTTTTTGGATTGTAAGGACATCCCATTAAAATATATTAAAATGTATTTCTGGAATAACGTCTTTTTCACAAATTTGTGCGGAACATATTTTGGTTCTGGTTGTAATACGAAGCCAGATTTGTGCTGAGATGGATCCAGTCATCTAGCAGGCAGAAATAAAATGGCTTAAAATTTTCATAAAAATAAGCAATAACATATTTGCTGCATAACATAATTTTTATTAGTTATTTCTGATGGACATTGCGAATGTTTAATCAATTTTTTGTATTTTTATTAAGTCTATTTTGAAGAGGCTGATTTTAAGATGAAAATTTATGCATCGTGAATGTTGTTTTTAGGGCTTTGTAATACAAATTGTAAGCAAATCAATTGCTCATTCTCTTATTATTATTATTACATTGTGTGTTACATTTATTACATTTATGCATTATGTGTTATTACATTTTATGCATTTTTTCTTATATAAAACTTTCTATTTTTTTAACACACCCACTCTGCACCTTGCCAACTCTAAAATGGTTGGCTACATGTTATCCGACATGTTTTAATGTTCTTTCAATATATATTTTGTACAAATTTTTGCATACTTTTTTATCTATAAAATAGTTTTTGCTATTCAATTTTTTTATTTGTGTGTTTATTAAATGATTTTTAGTATCGTTACTGCAACTTATAAGCAATTTGAATCTTAAACAATTTGTCTCTTTTTTTGAGATATTTGAATGTGAGGAACTTTAGTGTTTTTGCATTGAAAATGCTATAATACTTTTGTTACATAATTTGCGTGTAGCATATATCAGTAGTAGTTTATAACATGTAAAATGGTCGTGTTTCTAATTCACTCCTTCGTATTTATCCTTTGGTTTCAGTGTGCATGTGTTGTGTTCTTCTATAGATATATGTATATACACTCATGTCCATAAATTAAGGATAATGAAGTTCAGGCAAAGAAAGAAACAGAAGCAAAAGAAATTTGACTTATTTGTAAAGTCTATTTATTAAACAAAAGGTAAAGAGCAAAAAAGATGCTATATGTTTGACATAATTAATAAAAATTGCGATTTTTACTCCCTGGAGCAAATTTAAAAAAAGAACCTATTTACAAAAAACAGTATAACATGGTGAGAATGATGGTTAATATGGAGTATGTCTCCCGGACGATGCAATACAGGCCTTACAACGCCTAGGCATGCTGAGTATCAAATTATCAATCTGATCTTGGGGAATATCACACCACTCATCAAGCAATGCCCTCCGAAGTTCCGGTTGACAGGTGGGAGGGGGTTGACGGGCTGCAATTCGTCGGCCAAGCATATCCCACACATGCTCTAATGGATTCAAGTCCGGTGAGTATGCTGGCCAATCCTTACGGGTGATATCCCCCAATTGAAGGTATTCGTCTACAATGTTTGCACGGTGAGGACGGGCGTTGTCATCCATAAACAGAAATTCAGCACCCATGGCGCCCCGAAACAAACGTACATGTTGTTCCAGAATGACATCCCGATAGATGTGGCCTGTCATCGTTACACTCTGAACATGCAGGTCAGTTCTGGAACCAAGAATAATTCCTCCCCAAACGAGCCATCCTGCACCACCGTAACGGTGTCGTTCAATGGTGTTCTCTTGGTGGTAACGGGTACCTGGCGCTCTCCAATTTCTGTGTGATTCTGAATTATCCTTAATTTATGGACATGGGTGTATATATATATGTATAAGAACACAACACATGTACATATATACATGTATATATATATACACATATACATATATATATATGCATATACATACACACACACACACACATATATATATATATATATATATATATATATATATATATATATATATATATATATATATATATATATATATATATATATATATATATATATATATATATATATATATAGAGAGAGAGAGAGAGAGATAGATAGATAGATAGATAGGCTTTGCAAGAGGCCTTTCACCATCCAAACAAAATAAGTATTATTGATCCAGTCTAAAATGAACACCATCTGTTTGTGTACGTAGCATAACCCAGAAAAAAGCATTCGCTATACATTTCTCGTGTTCTTCTTAATTAGTCCTATTAAAGAAATTAACAAAAACAGAAGTAAAGATAAAAAAAAAATTATTAATTAAAAAAAAATTTCTTCATCTATATCTTGATTTTCGAAATTTGTTGTGTAACTTTGAATGTTTTTGAATATTTGATTATTAGATTTTATCAATTTTTAAATTCATAAAAATAACAAATTCTTATGAAATCTCCAGAGAAAGAAAATCGTTCAGATGAGTGAAATTGATTAAAATAAGTTATATCGCTCTTTTAACAGCTGTCCTGATTTATTGAAATTTAATTACATCTTACCACAAAATATGATGCTTGAATTGCTTTATATGAAAAAACAGCAGAATTATAATTATAAATTCTTTGAATCAATTTATACTTCTTTACATATAGATTCACATCATAATAATTTGTTGAGGCTTCTTAAAAACTTTGATTGCCCAGCACTGAAATAAAGTTGTATGAACTGTCAGCACTCTTAATAAAATGTCACGATTTAATTTGTACAATTTAATCACGATTTAATTTGTACAATTTAATCACGATTTAATTTGAATGAGAATTGTAATTAATACAAATGTGATTTAATTGCTAAAGAATCAAACAGCCCTTTTTCAAAATTTTATTGTCTGTTTTTCTTAATCAATATGCATGTAATTTCCGAGTATTTTCTGTAATATACTCCGGATAATATATCTTCAAAACACAATATATTTGTTATCCTGATTTTGAGGAGATTTCGAACTACTTCTAAATTAAACTTACAATTTAGAATTTAAATATGGTTTACAAAAAATAATTCTTATCAAAAACACTTTTAAACTGTTAAATGAAAGTGAACTTCTATTAGAAACGAAAATAACACATATAAATATTTCATATATTTCTTAAAGTTGAAATCATAAAAAGGAAAATAGTGCGATTTAAAAAGAATCACACGTTAAAAAATCATTAGTTTAATGAGTAACTCATGAAAGAATTGTTTAAAATCTCATCTGGAATAAAGGCATCAAAAATGAAAGTTCTAATAATCTCACCTTCTTTAACACTAAGTCATGCAATTTTGGTAAGCAAACAGTCTTCCAAAATAGCGTTGTTTGAAAGATTGTTTATGAGTTTATAATAGTGACTTATTAAAGAGTAGTTTAAAATAAACTCCCCTAGAATGAATGTTATAGCATTCTTATCCTCTTTAAAACTAAGGTATGAATATTTGATAATTAAAGCAGTTTTCAAAACAGCGTATTTCTTAAAAGTTGTTTATTTAATGTTTTAAATTAATTTTTCACTGTTTAATAATTAATAAATCCCAGTTTTAAAATATTAATTTTAAACAGTAAATTATTAACGAGTAGTTCATAATAAATGCATGTAGAATGAAAAATCAATAATCTCACCTTCTTTAACACTGTCATGAACGTTTCATAAACAAAACAGTCTTTCAAAACATCTTATTTCTTAAAAGTAGTTGATTTAATATTTTCTGAACTCCCTTTTTCTCCTCGAGCTGTTTATTAAATTACAGAAAATAAAAATAAAAAGGTCTTCTGAATAAAAAAGTATCTTTCATTTTTGATTGAGTTTCTTTTATGCTGTTCTGTAGAAGAAAAAGAAAACTCAAGTTGCAAGACCTGAATTATTCAAAATGAGTAGCTGATTCACGTTTCGGAAACTGCTGTCTAATTCAGGTTGACATACTCTCCAGATTAATTGAGAAGAAAAATCCCTTTTAGAATTCAAAACATTTTTCATTTTTCTACGTTTGTTTTTCTTTTGTCAGAAGAACTTCAATACGCTGGCTTTGTTTTCATTGTTAACCAAATTTTGGTGAGACCTTTTCTCAATTATAAAAAATAAAGTGGAATCAAATGCATTGCCAAATTTTCTAAAGAACCTAAATGCACTCGCTAGATATCAATCAACAAATTCCATGATAAATAAACAGTGAAATGTTTTCAATTCGAAGAGTAATTTTGAAAAACATTCTCGTAACGTTGATGTTATTAACATTAAGTATTCAGAGGTTGGATTTTTATATCAAATAATAATTTATTTTTACATACTTTTAATCTTTTTCGTTTTAAAATTCGGTATTTCAAATGTATTAAGAAACTGGCTTTAACTAGAGCGAAACCATTTCTGATTGAGGATACTTTGGCCACGCTGATGTTTTGGTTGTTGATTTTTCTTTATCCGTTTTTTTTTATTTATCCTGTATTTAACTTCAAATTATAATATCAAACAACCATTTATTATCAAATTTCTTTTAATTTTTATTGGCATTTTAAAATTCATTTTTTTCGATTGATTGATATATTAGATAATAATCATCGTTATGAAAACCAAAGGGCAGTTTTTAGCGTTGAATTAGCATTGAGAATTTTTTGATTTAATTAATTGAAACATTTTTAACATTGAATTCATTCATCATTAGATAAATTTGGAAGCAGGATTATTGTACTTTTTTCATAAAATAATTTCTAAATAATGAAATGAATTTTACATAAATACATTACATATAAATGAATAGATACATAATTTACATTACATATAAATGAATAAATGCATAATTTACATTCCATATAAATGAATAAATACATAATTTACATTACATATAAATGAATTTTACATAGATTAATATTGCCGTCCTTCTTCTTCATTGGCACAATAGCCCCATTGTGGGCCAAATCCGTCTGCCTACTGGCAGATTTCGAGACAGGAGATGTCTTTTAAATGTAAATTTAAAAGACATTCAACTTTGAACTTTTAATTTTAAGTATCATTCAAATGTCATTTTATCATTCAACTTTGAAATTTTAATTTTTAGTATTAAAAATAATATCGAAGATTTAAAGTAAAGTTCTTTATATAAGCATATATCGTAGTATAATTTGAATAATTAATGTAAACTAAAAATGTATAAAGGATTTTATCGCATTACCTTGTGCACAGCTTTAGTGTGTAGTTAAGACAGTCTTGGATCGTTGCACGAATATTTTTTAGTATGCATTAATTATATGTCTTTTCAAAATTTGAATTTAATTCTTCATATTAATTTCATTTTTATAAATACGTTAACATAGATTACACTAGCAAGCGTAGATACGTTACGCTATATTACGTTAACATCGATACGTTAAACATAGTTTGTACATAGCTGTAGTGTGTAGTTAAGGCAGACTTTGATCGTGGTACAGATACCTTTTAGTATGTATTAATCATATGGCTTTTCAATATTTGAATTTAATTCTTCATATTAATTTCATTTTTATAAACACGTTAACATGCGTAGATACGTTACGTTAGATTACGTTAACATAGACAGATACGTTAAAAATAGTTTTGTGCACAGCTTTTGTGTGTAGTTAAGAGTCTTTGATCGTGGTACAGATAATTTTTTTGTATGCATTAATCATATGGCTTTTCAAAACTTGAATTTAATTCTTCAAATTAATTTTATTTTTATAAATACGTTATTTAGATAGCATATAGTTAAAGTTTACAACGTTTCAATTTCAATGAAATGTGACTAGAAAGGAATTTAAAATTTTTAAAATTTCTAATAATGGGGGCTATTACTAATATTCATATAAAGCAATGAAATGAAGAAATTTATATTGGTATCCTATAGTATACAAGTTCTAAAGTAGACTTAGGGTTTTACAAGTTTACATGAGAAAATTTGGTTTAAATTAAACAACCAATATTACAAACATAATTTAAACCTCAACTAAATTACAGAATTCACTATGCCATCCATAAAACTGTAGCATTTAATGTATTTTCACAAAATTATTTTTTACGTTTTAAAACCATTTTCTACGTTAATTTTCCAACGACAATCATTTTCAATTATATGGCTAATGGCATGATTAGGGAATAACATAAAAATTACAACTTGGGAGTCTCTGTTATGCAATTCAGTGTGAGACTCAGAAGAACTGCAAAAGGAAATGAAAACGATTTGCATCACGGATGAGTAACAGCCTTTGAAAATTGTGCGCATAAGAATCAGCGTTAATAATCTTCGCGTGGTTATTTACGGAATTAATTTTGCGTGCACATTTCATTGCTGACCTTGAGAAAAACACGCACTCTGCGAATTTTACGGACCTGTGATTAATACACAGCACTTTTCCTTTCGGGGGTTAGGTAAGATCTCCTTTTGAATTTTCATCAGACAACGTGTTTGTGATAAGCCTTAATTTTTATTTGAACCCATGAATAAAAATATGCAGTGAGAGAAAGTTATATTACCGCTAATTATAGTCGAATTATAGCGCATAGATTTACCAAATTATCTGCTAATAATTAGATTTTTCTTTTTAAAAATTTTTAGTTATCAGTAAGTCACGATAAAAGGGTTATATTCGAAAAATAAATTGTAAGTTTCCTTAATAAAACGCGCCATTTTAAATCTCTCAATCAATTAGGCGTTTAATTAGCATAAAAAATTATCAAACTTTACATATAGATTCAAAAATCGAACACACACACACACACATATATATATATATATGACGAAAGTACATGTGTACACATGAAATGACATATGTACACATGAAATGACATATGTACACGAAACACATGATGAACCCAGCACACATAAACACAAAAACCAAAGGAGAACTAACAAGGAAGAAATTAGAAACACGAACATTTTGAACGCTAAAAACTACTATCTGTATTGGCTACAATTAAATTGTATAACAAATTGTAATATATATATTTGAATATTAAAATATTTGACTAATGGTTTTAAGGTAAAATTCGTCACATTGATGATGATTGTAAGGTAAAATCTGCAGATTTTGTAATCAAACTTCAATTCAAAATCAGTGTAAACATCTAAATGTTTTTACGCTGTGTCGTTAATACGCCAATGTGGCGAAATAAATTACATAAAAAATTCTAAAATTCTATATATTTAATTAAATTTAATTAGTTTTTATAATTTTTAAAATTAAAAAATTTAATTTAACTTAAAATTAAAATTTAAAAAAATTATGTATATATATATATAATATTTAATTATATGTATATATATATATATATATATATAGAAGAAAAAGTCCATTTGAACTTTGACCTATATAATCTTATCTTCTTATTAATATTTTGGCATATGTTATTACTTTAAAGTCGAATGTCGTGTCACCAATAATTCTAAAGTCTAACCTTAAGAGGGCGCTTGTAAAAAAAGCAACTAGATTTTTTATATAAAATAAGAAATAACTATTACATACATAAAATCCTCTCATAAGCGTCTCCTTTTCTTTATTTTCGATTATGTAAATCAGCCAATCAATTCTGAGATTAGAAAAATCTCTCGGAGTTACCAATTAATCTATTACTTTGATTGGCTTTATTTCATTTTTGATTTAAAAATACATGTAGCTTCACATACATATTTTATGAGAATCCATTTATGCATGTAAAACTATTGTAATTGCATATTGTAACCGATTTAGACATATTTCAGACTAAAATTTCTAAAATAAAATCCTTCAATGCGCAATAACTTTCTATAGTATACATGCAGTTTGACGAAATTCAGCTTATAAAATTTAATAAAAACAAAACATATTTATGATTCAGCTAACACAAAACAGCCTAATAAATTCAATTTCAAATTTTTCATAACATTTACCATAAATAAATGGATATTGAAATTGTGTATTACGTGTTGTTAATTTAATTGCTTCAATTAACATTGATTTTAGAACACACATAACATCGAAATTAATTTGAGCATTTATTTTTAAATTTTTGCTCGCTTATAATATATATATATATATATATATATATATATTAGTAAATACTTTGCATGCTTTTTCTCTTTCAAAAAAGTTTCTCTACTTGAACAGAAAACACATGCGCACACACACAGAAAAAAATGTATTCATCGAAACACGGTCAAACCATTTTACCACTAGTGCCATAAAAATATCAGCTATAATTTTAAAAGTATAGATTAAGTAAGTGATATTGGACAATCCAAGATAGAAGCTAACGGCTGCTGCGCAACTACGGAGCTTCACCAAAACTCAAATCATCAAGTAAGTGATTTAAAAATTCATGAAATATGAAGTACATTCTCAAACTACAATAATAGACAATCGAACATCCTTTTTTAAAAAAAAAAACATCAACAAGTAAAATTGTTTTATAAAAACTGTGTAAAGAAATGTCTATGTATTTCCAGAAGATAAATTTCCAGATGTATATATAATCTTTTGTTTCTCTGACTATCATGAGAATTCATGAACTCAGTGAATAATATGATTAATTTTTCTCTACTTTAATAATACCAAGATTGTTTTGGAATTAGAATTTCGTCTCGTTTCACTATTTATGAAAAAAATATTAATTTTGAAGACTGGTCGAAACGCGGTGAGAAAGAAAAATCTCAGCTTATTATGTACTTTTCTAGACACTTATACAAACAATATATAAACTTCTATTTTTACTAACATCATAAAATCCGGAAAAATTACTCTTAAATTTAAGTACTTTAACTCTAGTTTCTACTTTTATTGAACAGTAAGAGTTTTCAGTCACATCTATTGTTCAATCAACTGTTCAAGCCTAAAATTGTACAATAAGCTGTTGAATGCCATTTTGAAAGAATTTTAATCGTTCATTACGAACAGTTTTAGATACGCTTCTTAAATAATCCCTTTTCTCCGAATGCTCTTTTAATTCTACGTTTTCGCTTAATAAACAAATGAAATAAAGCTTTAAAATATCTAAGACTAAGTATCTCTTTTTCATCATGACCTCTGAAAGTAAGTTTTGTTCTTTCCGTGCATTCAAACCTGCTTTCCTAAGTAAGCCCGTCTGCTTTAGTAATGGTAGTATCAATTATTTCTTTATCTATTTTGTTTACCTTTTAATTACATTTATTTTTCATTCTCCTATGTAGTTAAATTAAAAAATCGGAAATGTTCCATACATAAAGTAAACTTTAAAAAAAAAATTCTCTACCATAGCGGAGGTAAAGTTATATTTTCAATAAAGAAGAAATATTACGCAATTACATCAGATATAATTACTTCGAAGCGTTATATTTTTAGAAAAATAGGTTTCCCTAACAGTTTGGCTTGTTTGAACTATTTTCTAGCCTCCAACCGTTTGGAATGATCCCTAAGGATCGACAAAATTTACTACAGCATAAAATTAAACTAAATCAGCCAGATAATTAAAAATAAGGAAAAGTTCCTAATGTGCACAAGATGTAATTATCGACTGTATATTTTTTTTCCTTCAAAATAATGCGCACAAGATTTAATTATCGACTGTATATTTTTTTTTTCCTTCAGAATAATGTTCACAAGATTTAATTACCTAATGTATATTTTTTTCCCCTTCAGACAATAATGTGCACGAGATTTAATTATCAGCTGTATATTTTTTTTTCTTTCAGACATTAATGTATACAAGATTTAATTATCGACTGTATATTTTTTCCCCTTCAGACAATAATGTGCACAAGATTTAATTATCGACTGTATATTTTTTTCCTTTCAGACAGTAATGTGCACGAGATTTAATTATCGACTGTATGTTTATTTTTCCTTCAGACAATAATGTATACAAGATTTAATTATCGACTGTATATTTTTTTTCCTTTCAGACAGTAATGTGCACGAGATTTAATTATCGACTGTATGTTTATTTTTCCTTCAGACAATAATGTATACAAGATTTAATTATCGACTGTATATTTTTTCCCTTTCAGACAGTAATGTGCACGAGATTTAATTATCGACTGTATGTTTATTTTTCCTTCAGACAATAATGTATAAAAGATTTAATTATCGACTGTATATTTTTTTTCAATTCAGACAATAATGTGCACAAGATTTAATTATCGGCTTTATGTTTTTTTTTCTTTCAGATATTAATGCACCCTTACAGTTTAATGTATTAATTTCTGAACAAGTATTATGTTAGAAAAAATCTGATCATATTTTAAATGACTACCTTTTTTAAGGAATGAATGATTTATTTTTTTAAAAATTTACAATTTTTAAATCATATATCAAATTATTTTCATAACAACTTATTTCTGTGAAAAGGCTTTTCTGCTATGAAATTTTTGTGATGTAACATTTACGCTTTAAAAAAAAATTTGTTCTTAGAATTATGGATCCTCCATTTTATGGAATTGTTATTTAATTGATTGATTTTTGTAACTCAAAAATTAATCGAATAGATTTAACTTATTTGATGATATTCTTTTTAATTTAATTAATTTTTAATAGTCTAATTAATAATTCTTATTTATTATTAAAAAATAAATCCAATCTATATAGCATTTAATTTAATTAGGAAAAAGCCAGCAGTGACAGAATTTTCTTTTGTTATGTGCAGCACAAAGGTAAAAGATTTGAGAGTCACTGACACGTAATAATATGGTTGTTGTTTATCTCGCTCCATCTCTATATCTTTTTAAAATATCAAATCTTGTTTAGATCAGATAAGATTAGATGCTTTCTGTAAAGAAGTAGTATAATTCAATTAAATTAATCTTTGAGGCATTACAGTTTCTGAAACGTAGGGTTTCCTGTATAGGACTTCAGAATGTTGAATGCCGATAGCTGCTTTCTTTGAAGTGAAATTTCATGAACCCTATATAAGAGTAAATTGAAAAATCGATAGTCGGGATATCCAAAAAACATTCTAAATACACTTTGAAAAAATCCTTTATGAATAAAATATTTATATATCATTTCTCATTTTTTTAAACTCCAGAAATGTTGAATATTATAATATTTCTGCACTTTGAATTATTAACAAAAATGACTTTAGATGCTTTCTGTCAAAAAGAAGTATACTTCAATTAAATTAATCTTTGAGGCATTACATTTTCCGAAACATACTTTGAAGCACAAAATGTTTTGAAACATAAATTAAAAGGTCAAGATGGTATTATAATTTCTTTATTTAATTTCTATGCTAAGGTATATCTCAGGAACTTTTGAAACTACAATAGTTAGGATTTAGGCATTAGTAACATACACATAATTTCGCTCGTCTTTTTAGTTTGTGACAAAGACAAGAATTCTGTGAAGAAATTTCGTAAACAAAACTGTGAGAGATTTCGATATTATTAGTAAAAATATAAAAGGAGATATCTTTTATCATAATTTAAAAAAAAATGTTTTCTCAATTTAAAAACTCTATTTTGTTCATTGATTTGAGTTGTTCATTGATTGATTTAATGAATTATATGACTTTGTTTTACATGAAACTTAGATTTATGTTGTATACATAGTTGAGTATGGAGTTTCTTTTCCATTAATTGTTTGAAAATATGCTACTGGCCATTAAAAATGCATTGCCAGGAAAGAAGCATTCAAAAGACGCGAAATCTGCACCATGCGTACACCTAAATAGCATTTGCAATTGATTACTATTTTAGAGCAAATACACATCATGTGTATCTGTCGCGGTACCTTAAAGAGCTATATAATAAACAGAAAGCTTTTTTTAAATACTAGAATTGTTTTTTCTTTCGTTTTCTTTTTCTTTTTTTTGCTTGAGAAGCTTTAGTATATTTGATAGAAGAATATGCTCGTCAATCGAGCACGTTTTTCAATTTGATAGAGGAAAATCAGTAGCTTATTGAGATTGCGTATCATCCTTCCGAGAAATTGGTGGAGACATAATCACGCCACAGTGTTATACACGTGCAATTGATGGATGCAGAAGGTATAAATCGATCAACAGAAGCGATTTAACCCGCCTCTTCGTACAACAACATTCGAGGACTGCTATACTGTGTGTGCATGTTATTGAAAGTTCGCAGTGCAATATCAGCAAGAATCAGCACTGTTGTTCATTGGTAGTGCAGCATTCAACATCGTTTGCAGCACAAGGGAATTTCAGCAAGGTTTTTACGATTACATTTGATTCCTGATCATAGACGTTTGCATCTGCAATGGCGCCATGAACACAGCACATGAACAAACGAATGGCTTAAAGTGTCTTTTCCGACGAATCTCGATTCTACCCACAATATCTTGATTGTATTCGAGACAGACGACAAAAAGGTTGCTTAACTCTTACATTATAAATCGCCATACCTTTTCTTAATCTGGCATTATGGATTGAGATGGTACTGCATTTTACTCCAGTACTCTTCCTAATACACATTGCCGGGACACTAAATGCCCAGCTCTATATCACTCAGACTTAAGAGTTTGCTTATCTTACTTTATTTTCAAGGGTTACCTGAGGCCTTATTTGAACAAGGCAATGCGAGGTTGCCGATTACATGCTTTATTCAACAATTCTTCTTCAAATAATTAATTCTGAATTGAATCTTACTTAATCTTGAATCTAAATTAATCTTGAATCTTAATTAATCTTCAACAATAATTCTTCTATTCTCATTTCTGCCCTTATCTGTGTCTCATTGAACACATCTGATCGATGATTGTCAATCGACTGGCCCAGCATACACCACTCACTTCTACACTAGATCTACATTGGCAACATTGATTTTTTTATCTACATTGGCATTGTTTTAACTGATGTACTCCAAGAAAACATCCAACGTCTCTTTCATTCAATTCAGAGGCGTGTAGCAGCAGTTATTGCCAGTTATGAAGATTTCACAAAACACTGTTTTTTCCGTGTCCCTCAACTCAAAAAGAGTATTTTCAATCATTTCC
The DNA here is from genome assembly GCA_021605075.1 of Caerostris darwini. NCBI lineage: Eukaryota > Metazoa > Arthropoda > Arachnida > Araneae > Araneidae > Caerostris > Caerostris darwini. Next base: position 115,458 of record BPLQ01012178.1, on the reverse strand, counting down.
CCTTTGTATTTTGTGAAATTTATCTAAAAAAAATTGATATTGTTATTTATTGTCCTTCTTAGCGTTATATTTTGGATGGACAACAGCGTATATCAAACTGCTTTTCAAGACATTATTCATAGTAAAATATTTAGAAATGTAACAATATCCTTAAAATTTCCCTTTTTCATATGAATATTACAATTGGAAGGCTTAATTTCATTACTTAGCTCATTTTTTGGTGAATCTTTATTTTGTTACTGAATGTGAATAATCCGAGTGATCTATTTGCTTGAAGTTTTGCTTGCACTAATTTTCATTATATCGTAATATTTTTATTAAAGTATTCCAATTCCTTAAAAACCTATAATATTTGGTGATCACATGTCAATATTTTAATATTTTTAAATGTTGTTTGTGTGAGTGGGGTTTTTGAAATATTAAGAAGTTCCCTCTTTTTAGCAATGATGATGAAGACAACGGTCTTATTTTAGCTGATGGTGTTGGACTAAGACTGAAAGCAATGCAATACTGGCGCTGTGCTGAAACTGGTCTGTCTTATAATAAAAGTAGTAACCCGGCAAATGCTTTTATGCTGGTGGTTGTTGAGAGCTTAAAAGGACAAAGTAAGCGAACCAATTTTTTTTTTAATTAACTTATTTATATGTTTTGAATTAAAAATGCTTGATTTTTTTTATCTCAATGCCGTTTTATAATGAAACAAAAAAAATTATAATGACACAAACTTTATTAAAAAGTACTAAAATGTAATGATACAGAATTTTTGCATACAGAGACTAACATGGTAACCGAAAAAGTTTACGTCCCATGGTATATGCGCATTTATAATATAATATCACATCTTGTGACGTATGAAGTGTTCAGTTACCGTGCTATTTCCAGTATCCAAAAACGCTCTATTTTATAAAAATAATTTTTAAGTTTCAAAATATTTTGATAATGACTTAGTTGACTTTGTATGTGTTCAAAGGCATGTATAGAGATATTTATGTTTGATATTATTATGCTTGAAAAGTATTTATGCTTGAAACTTATTTATGCTTGAAAAGTGAAATTTTTATAAATTTTTAAGTCTATATATATTAAAACTTTTAGGAATTGGTTTCACTAAGGATAAAATTAAATATTGTAATATTTTTTTGATTTTGAAATTATTACTGTACTGTATTTTTACCTAAAGGCAACATTAAATCAGCTAAATTGAAAAATGTAATAAATAACTGATTGACAAAAGTTAAAAGCTTTAACTACAGATTGCTTCATGCTTAAAATTAAATTTATTTTTATCTGTAAAATTATAATCCAATTTAAAAAACAATTTTATTATACGAAACGTATGTATAATTAGAAATTAAGTTTTTTCACATTTGATAGTTGTTAATACAGATTAGATAGCGATTAGTTACTTTGAAAATTATAAATTTTCTATCCTGTTCTATAATCAGATGTAACAAGAAGGACGTAATTCTGCTTAATAATGTTTTTCGCGTAATATCTTTTTCCTCTATACATGATTGTGGAAGATAAACTTTTGTTTTAGAGTACTGCTTCAAAGACCTGGAGCTCTAGAAATAAAAGAAGGAAAAAAAACCCATCCTTCCTCTAAAAATAGAGTACCGCAAATTAAAACATGTAGAACACAGTTTGGTATTTTTTCATTTACTGTTTCTTTGGATACTATGGAACTTTTTTTTTTTGAAACTTTTTACACTTCGACAATCCTCCTGGAGACAGCAAATTTTGCAAACTTTCACTCACTGTCAGAATGGTTGGCAATGATGCACACAAATAGACCATTTTTTTATCCGATGCGGGTGCTTTTATCAGTAAAGGCGTTCACCTCTTAAATCTACAAAAGTTTTGCCAACATTTTCTCATGAAGTGATTTCACCAGGACATCACTTCTGTGCATGCTTACTTTGACGATGACACATTACTCAACATGTGTACCAGGGATGTCCAACCTTTTTAGCTTTCTTTACCTGGATATGAACAGAAAGAACTATATTGTCTATTTTTTATACTATAATTTTAAGCAAAATAGATATTTATTAATTCACATTGTCTTATGTCCATCCCGACAAATAAGGAAGAGTTCATAAGCTCAATAATAAGCATATTACACAAATTAATTTGAATCACTAACTGCAGAAATCAAATGAGTCCTTTTTTAAAAATTGCATTTATGTTGTTTTCACATTCTAAAAGATATTTATACAATGAGTGAAGTAACAACATAAATCTGATTGTTGAAAGCTCTCATGGTATAAATCTCATAGAATAAAATTTCATAGTATAAAATTTTATGGTATTAATCTCATGGTATAAACCTCATAGTATAAAATCTCATGATATAAATCTCATAGTATAAAATCTCATGGTATAAACCTCATATTATAAAATCTTCTGATATAAATTTCATAGTAATGAATTTTTAAAATAAATTTTTTAAATCTCCCTCTTCCCCCTGATTTCTTCCCCTTAAACAACTCAATTTAATGAGTGGGTTTAAATTCGTTTATATGAGCAATTTTTATAAATCCTAACGCCCCAAGTTCAACTATATTTTTAATTTTCTTTCATGACCAGTATAAAGAGGTTAAAAAAGCAATAAAAGTTTAAGGCAAATATTCCAATGTACCATATGTTTCACATTAGTTATATTATAGTAAGCCGTCAATACACATTCTTTGAGGGCAAAAATTTAGAATATTATATACCCTAAGCGATTTACCAAAATTTTTAATTGAAATTAATTTTTTTACTTGTTGCTGCAATTATTTAGCTTACAAAATATCAGTAAAAGCAAGTTCATTTTTGTTGAATTAATAATTATTTTTTTTGTCACTTTTATCGTTATTGTATCATTTCTTTTCAGATGATTCTGGGAAAAAACGGATATTTCAGCTAATTTCTAATATAATTCATTTTAAATATTACTACTTAAAGCTTCATTGTTGATAAAACTCAATTCAAATAAAAAAGAAAATGCTTAAAAATATTTTTTGTTGCCCTGCTCTTTCATTTACATTGAATGCATTAATGAGCTATTATTTTTTACAGCAAACTGTAACGTTCTTACGTATCTGAAGCAGCACAAAAATGAAGGCGTGGAACATGTTGCCTTAACTTCTTCATCAATTGAACATACTGTATCAAAACTGAAGGGAAGAGGAGTGACATTCAGAGTTCCGCCAAAAGCATACTACGATGAAGTAAGTTAGCCAACACATCGATATTAATTTAGGAAAAATAGAAATCAACTAATCACTTATTTTCTCTGGTTTGGACATAAGCAACCTTTCAGCTTTGTGCAATTTGAAATCTTTTAATATACAATGATGTTATTCATTTAGAATACATATTCGCATAATGAGCATTAAAAATGGTTTATTTAAAAATATTTAAGGTTTTTTCATCAATAATAGATGTATTTCGAAACATTAGCAGACATTGTTTTACTATAATGCCTGAAAATAGAAACCAACTAATAGAAAACCGAAAAATAGACACTAACCAATCATTTGTCCACTCTAATTGTGACATAAGTAACTCGATTAATATTTTTAAATGTATCCAGTTGAATATAGTTAAATATGCATGTTTAATTATCTGTAACAAAGAAAATGTAATTTTTTTACTTTAATTTTGTGTAGTTTGAAAACTTTTAATCTACCATGATGGATGTTTAGAATAGATCTCTGTCTGATGAGCATTAAGAATGGTATATTTAAAAATATTTATTTTACTATCAATAATTGATATATTTTGAACCAGTAACAAACGTTATTAGACACTAACCAATCATTTGTCCACTCTGGTTTGAACATAAGTAACTCGATGAATATTTTAAAGGTGTCCATATGAATACAGTTATATATGTTTGTTTAATTACTTGTAACAAAGAAAATTTAATTTTTTTTATTTCAGCTTTGTGTAATTTGAAAACTTTTAATCTACCATGATGGTTGTTTAGAATGCATCTTTGTCTGATGAACATTAATAATGGTATACTTAAAATTGTTTATGTTATTCTACAACCAATAATGGATATATTTCGAATCAGTAACAGACATTACAGTTTTAAAACAGAAGCTGCCATTCTATACTTTTTTTCACTTAGAGTTGAAGGATATAGAAAAGAATTGTTTGTTATCAATAGGATAGAATCATTTTCGTAAATTACAACATTTTATTTTGAAACTATTTCACGATCCCTTCGTCAATCAATTGCTAAATTTGAGGATGAGACATTACTAAACTACTGTACCAGGGATGTTTAACATTTTGACATTCTGGGACAACATTTGAATAAAAAGAATGTATCGTCTAGCATGCAAAATATATTAATCTTAACGATAATTTCTAAGCAAAAAGTAATGATCATTAAATAAATAATTTATAAAAGAGATCATTTCAATGTTTACCCCATTTTGTTATTGATTGTTCAACCATCTGTCTAATTAATGTTTGAAAGCAATTTGAACTGTCAATGTTTTAAAATTGTAACAGTTGTTATTGGCAGTAGAATTATCGTACGTCATTTAAAATAAAATGCTTGAAATTAATTTCTAAACATTAAGCGTTATAATGTAGTTAATCTTCAAAAGTTAATTACAGAAATGATATGAATTAGTTTCTGATAACAATAAGAATGTTTAAATTACAATGAAAACTACAAAACTATTCAAGCCATTAATAAGAAAAGGTCAAAGAAGAAAAAAGTATTTTAAGATAAACACTGTTTTTTCCGTTATATATAAATACCCGTGCATGAGACTTTATCTTCATTTTTGATTCACAGTTGGTGAAGACAAATAAGCTTGTTGGCTTAGGACAAAATGTGGATTCTCTTTTAAATCTTGGCATTCTTCTTGATAATGAAAACGATTCTTGCGAGGCTTCCACAGAGGAAAGTGAAATACAAAAGTAAATATTATTATTATTATTATTATTATTTTGTTTCAAAATTTATTATTTGCATGATGTAATTCGAATAACTCTTAATGGAAAAAAATTATTTCTTTCAAGTATTATCCGTACAAAATGATTGGATGGAAATATTTTATAATATATTTATTAGAAATATTTTATTTATATAATATTTGTTTTATGTTTTTCTTCCTCATGTAAAGGTATACCAGGGGTGGCCAACCCAAATGATCTTGCGGGACACTTTGGAAATGCATCATAACTCCGCGGGCCGCATATAAAATTATATAACCGCGCATTAGATTTAGACCCACTATAGATATTTTTTGGAGTGAAAAATTGAAGAGTTATTATTGCGTTTACTATTATTCTTACATGTAAACATAGATAATACGATAGTAATGATATTAAACGCACACTGTAAAGAAATATATAACACTGAAAATGAAATACAAAAATATATAAATATAAATGAAATAAAAAACGAAATTATTAAAAAAATATTTATTTTACTAGTGCGATATTTGTTTTTCCACTCTCTCACTTAGCTTTTGCAAATGGATCTCAATTTTGGTATTTGCAGATCGTAATGGGTGTTGCAGGTTAGCTTCCGTTATGTTTGAGCGTGTTTCGTGTTTGGTCAATTTCATTTTAGAAAAAAAAGATTCGCAGGTGTAAGTTGAACCAAAAGCGCTAACAACTGAACTAAGAGTCTGGGTTGGCCACCCCTGTATTATACAAAGGAAAATAAATAATCCTATTAAAAACACTGTTGTTTGAAGTTTTCAGCAACTTCATGACTATGTGTTTATGATAAATTTAATAAAATTATTTTGTGAAAAAAAAATTGTCCACTTTGAAAGAGTAGGAATTTAATCAATTTTTTTAATTTAGTCATTTTATAATTCATATCAGATTTATTTGATATTATCGATTTTTTATTATGATATTTATTTGATATTATAGATTTTTTATTATGATCTTTGTTTAATATTATCAATTTTTTTTATTAAACTTGAGTTAGCTTTTTCGGTATCTGACCCATAAAACAAGCTAATCTAGCAAAGAGTTTTCTAAAGAAACACAACTTTGGTGAATCAAAATTATTCTCTAAAAAGATAAAATACTATCTTAGTTATCATGAGGAGAACTATTTTCACATGAAAATATACTATCTATCTTAGGTATCTTGAGGAGAACTGCCTTACATTTGTTACACTTGAGAAAAACTGATAAAACTCAAACTTTTCAGCCTGAAAAAGTGTAGCAACTTTGGTGAAGCATATCTACAAATCAAAAGTTATTCAACCATTTTAAGGTTGATATGGAGCAGTCTGATAGTTATAGCGTAGAGTATCTAAACTAAAAGGACTTGGTTAGAGATGTGCATCATAAATTCGTAGGTGGAAAGTCCTTCCGTTTAGTTCAAAGAGATTAAACAGGGTACTCCTCCCAGAAACCACCAAATTGTGGTAATACCAAGTCCAACTTCGACAGATGTAATTCAAACCCACCGATAAATATACTCCTAACTATGACCAGGTGAATATGGCATCCTCAGATAACCTTAGTTAAGAGAACTAACAGATCGAATCAAAATGTCTTTCCCCAAAGCAGTTAGACATTCTAGAAATATGTATAGAAACTTGTTTTCTTTAATCTTATTTCATTTCGAATGAAGACCAATTTAGAATGTTAAAAGGAAAAAGTATCACGAGTTTTATGAAAATTAAACTATTTATTTAATTTAAACTTTATACACCAGTTGATTTATTAAAGTATTGAATTATCTCATTTGTTCCTTTTCATCAAATACATATTCTTAATATTTTTAATTTATTTGTTAGCATTAATTGAGTTTATCTTATGAATATATTTGCAATAATCTTAAATTAAGTACTTTTTTCATGCCAAGATCAATTTTAAGAATTCTTAATTTATTTTATAAGCAATTAAACATGATATTAAATGAGATGTCAAATTTGTAGTTATTTTAATCAAATCATTTGAGCTCATGCTTCGACAGTAATTACCTGTTGCAGGGACAACAAACCTTTGTTGTGAAGTGATAACGTGAATTTCATAAAAAATTTATTTGTATTATACTACGAATATTTTTTTTGTTTTGTTTCTAATCTGTTGGTTTCTTTCAGGAAATATCTTATGCAGATTTTTTCTCACCCTATATTCAATTTGAAGACTTTCTTTTTTGAAATTATTCAAAGAATCGGAGCTCGAGGCTTGGGTTCAGGCAATATTTTAGCCCTGGTGAGATCTATAAGAGAAGAAGAAAGAAGAAACTTAATGAAAAGTGAAGCAAAAAAGCAAGAAATAAGTGAAGAAGCCATCACATGCCCAAGGCAATGTTGATAGCAACATAAAAACAACTGGAGTCCTACAAGTTAATGATATTTTTCTTACTTCTGTGGACCAGGTTGTCATTACCATCGGGCACTCACCGTGCATAGAATAATAATACATTGTAATTATTTTATTGACACAGTATGTATTAAATTAAAAAAGCAAGTATTTTGATTAAAACAATTGTTGTTTTCTGCTTTTCATTCCAGTAATATAAAGTATTTTGATATTTAAAGCGTCATACTATGATGTTTAATACTACAAGAAAAATAAATATTATTCGTTAAGTTTTTCATCACCTTTATTCAGTTTATAATTTGGAATATTATTCTAAAAGAGGTAATACTGAATTTTTAAAAAATAAAATTCTTTGAATAATAATATGTTATTCAATTATAATTTCATGTCTAAACACAGAGTATGTAAGAATACCCTTAGCATTACATTGAGCAGGGACTCAGTTTGTTATTAAGATAATTCTGCTAGTGACTGAAAACTCGAAGCTAAATGTATATTTCTATTGATAAATAATTCGAGTATAATCGATCTTGCTTAATAACATGAATTATTGAATTTCTTTGAAGAATAATGCACATTTCATTGTCATATAGTATCAAAAAAGAATATTTTTTCGTCATTTTCATTTTTTTCTGAGAAATATGTATTTATTACTTTACTGAAACTCCTCTAATATTAGAGTGACATTAATTCTTCAACATAATATTTAGGTTAATATAAATATATAAAGTTAATTCACCAAATTTAAATTTTTTTTCTCTGAGATTTCATATTGTTGATTCCCTTCTATCGTTAAAATTTTACAAAATTCTAGAATTCAATTTAAATGTGAAGACAGAGAAACTGTCTGTAAAAGATTGAAGAACAAATTTATTGTTTCACTAATTAATAAACGTTTTTGCTAATGAGGATTTCGGAGCAAAAATGAGTGACAATCTTCGCAACATAAAGCATTAAAATTTCAAACTTTGGAATGCAGTTGTCGAATATATGTAATAAAGTGTTTTAAAAATACTGTGTGCCACAGCTTTTCATCATTCAGCATGAAAACAAATATAAAATTCTTATTATTTACTATCAACTACACCGCATGTTTAGACAAGCTTATTCACCAATTTCAGCAGCTCATTAAATAGTGTAATTGCATATTATCGGATGTTTTACATGCATTTATATGGATAAACAAATGTATTATCCACTTCAAATATATATATATATATATATATATATGTCGTATAATTTGTCTTGTCTCCTTCAAAGTATATAAAAAAATTATAATAAAGATAAAAAAACTACATATTAATAGGATTAATGTTGGTTTTCTTAAATATACTTTACAATAATCATGTTTAAACTTTATAATGATATATGTTTATATTCGTGTATTATATATGCATATTAAAAAAATGTATTTACATATTGTATGTAAGCTATTACAGTATTGTATATCCATTTAATTGGATTTTATGTATTATAATATGTGATTTTAAATCAAATATTACTAAAACTTTCGGATCCTTAATTTAAAAGTTATTGTCAAGATAATAGTTCAAGGCAATGTAAAGAGTAGAAAAATTATTTGTGCAATTATTCTTAGATTCTTTTAAAGAAATTAATAATTTATTTCAGTGATCCTTATAGAATCGATCGTGAATCTATCGAAAATTCTATCGTAAAGATCCACCTTCTTGATTGTGGACGGATACCATTCTGTTAAATTTTTTCCAATTAATTATTAAAACAGGAAACACTACTGAGCATGTATGGGATATTGTAAATTACACGTAATTTATGTTATTATGTTAAATTTTAATATGGTAAATTATGTAGGATGCAGTTTTAAAATAAAAATAATCATTAAAATAATATTTGACTCTCAACAAACAGTAAAAAAGTATTTATTAGAACACTTATTCTCAACGGCGTCAGCTCAATTTGGATTTGATTGATAAATTAAGTACAACATAGCTTTAAAATAAAATAAACATTAAAATAATATTTGATAATCAACAATCAGAAAAAAAAGAAATTATTTCAGTACATATCAACATTGGTGTGAGCTCAAACTAGATTTAAATGATAAATTATGTATGACTAGTTTATAATTTTAAAATAAAATAATGAATTATAGTTTTAAAATAAAATAAATGTTAGAATAATATTTGACACTTAAGAATCAGTAAAAAAGAATTTATTACAGTACATATTCGCATCGGAGTGATATCACTGTAGATTTGAAAAAAAATCACGGTGTATCTCATATGCCATTTCTTAATATTAAAGCAATTTAAAAGACGTAAAATTAACTGGCACCAAATAAATACTAAATTGTTTTATAAAAATTTTAAAGCAAATATTTATAACATTTTGAAAGTTTTTAAGTTTATAATCAGGGAAATTTTTTTATGTATTTCTCATTGATCTAATTTCTTGAAATTCCCTTGCACCTTTTTTTTTTTGCCCCATATGTATATTTTCTGGAATTGATTATGTTATACCCCTTTCCTAAAAAAAAAAATTTTTAACTAATGTTGCTGTGTATATACATGTACAATTTACTGTGTACACAAACTATTTACAATTACTATAACAACAACTGATTAGTATTATTATAATATGCAATTTACTGTGTATACAAACTATATTCCATGTTAATACAACTTTTGAGATAACGTTAATCAGTTACGTATAGATTAATAATTGACATGATTTTACAGCTTGTGATATCAAAGTTAAAAAAAAGAAAATTTTAGTTTTATAATTAAGAGACATTGTGCTTCTTAAATATTTATATAAAGTTATTCAGAAAATATATAACTTCACATTATTTATGCTTGATCCCTTGTGTATTTTCCTACTAGCAAATATTTTCGGTGATTGTATATTTTATAATAACTAAAATCGATATTAAAAGCATAATAATCGTGATTTATGAAAAAAAATTGATGACTTTAGTTGAGTGATAATAATAAAGGATTGCACACAAATTAAAAAATACATTGTTGGCAAGTTTGTATTGTTTTCTTATGAATTATATATTGAATAACTAATTTAAATGCATTTTTTTCATGCCAAAAAAATTCATGTTTATCCAATGTTTTTTTATTTTATTTTTAGAACAAAACTTACTTAAATATTAAAAAAATTCAATGTAAAAGATACTATTCAATCTCGTGAAAAACTGACAAGTTGCAAGTCAAACACAGCAGTCTAATAGGGGAGAAAGATAATTTTAGATGTGTTTTAATAGCAATAAAAATAATTTTAACTTTTGATAAATAAAATTTAAATTTATGGATTACTAAAAAAAAAAATCAGATGAAAAATTCCACAATAAATATAAAACTTTTCTTTTTTTAAAATTGCTTTGTACCTCGTATGTCTAACTATCCCCCCTCCCTCCTCTAACAAATAATTGATTCGTCCATTTCCGCCCATAAACCAAATGTTTACCTTTCTGGTTGAACTGGTTCAATAGCTGGTTGAACAGTAGTTAAATTGTATTTCGATTAACATGAATATTGAAGCAATCTACGTTTTATTTATATTTATTGGGTAGTGGAATATTTATTGAAATTTTCGACTCTTTTTAACTATTCCTATTTAGGATATGCCATTATGTAATATAAATATGTTATTTTTATTCTGATTCTATACTGTTTCAATTTGTAAACTGTTTTGTAAGAGTGATGTAAAATGCTGATGCAATTCTTAATGTTTTTGACTTTAAATAAAGTGTTTGTTTTTTTCATATAAATAAAGTATTGATTTTTAGTTAATTGCTTCATTATTTTTTATTTTTATTTTTATTAAATAGAATTTTATTTTCTGTTTTTTATACAACTCTTAAATTTAGATAATAACAGCAAGTTATTTGTGATATTTTAAATATATTTGGATAGTATTGGCTATATATTTGAGCATAAAGATTAGATTTATTGTTAAAAAAATATCGTATAGAGATCAGAAAATATTTTGTGACATTTGTGAAATTAAAAAATGTTTAAGTATTAAAATAAAGAGCCCTAAATTCATTCAAAGATACACAGGCTTATTTGTCAATATTTTATGTTTTTCATGAAACACCATTTGGATATTGGAAACAAGTCATACAGTATTCGTATCAGTAGTCTGAATACTCTGTATAAATGAATATTTCAATATAATTAATTATGTTTCCAATATTCATTTGGATATTGGAAACAAGTCACGCAGTATTCGTATCATTATGTATTATTACTCTATATAAATGAATACTAATTTTTTCGATTGTTCATTTATAAATAGAAAACAGTAAGTATTATTTTAAAGGCATCATTAAATAGGACAAATAGTTTGTTTTTTATTTAATCATCGATATCGTATTTCCTTGTTGCAGAAAATCAACATATCACGCAGTAGATCTGGTTTTTTTTTTGTTTTTTAAATTAAAAAAAAAATTTTTTTTACTTTCTTTTTATTAAAAAAGAAATATTACTCTATATAAGTTAATACTAATTTTTTATTGTCCATTTATAATTAGAGAACTGTAGATATTATTTAAAAGGCATCATTAAATAGGACAAATAGTTTTTTTTTTATTTAATCGTAGCCCTCGTATTTTCTTGTTACAGAAAACCAATATAGTGCGCAGTAGATCTGATTTTTTTTATTAAAAAAAATATTACACTATATAAATTAATACTAATTTTTTGGTTGTCCGTTTATAATTAGAAAACAGTAGATATCATTTAAAAAGCATCATTAAATCGGACAAATAATTTTTTTAAATTTAATCATTGTCATTTTCTTGTTGCAGAAAACCAACGTATTGCACGGTAGATCTGTTTTTTTTTTTTTTTTTTTTTTTTTTTTTTTTTTTTTTATTTTTTTTTTTAAACTTTTTTGATTAAAAAAAATTATTTTAAGTAATCTAAGTTAAAAAACTTCCAAGAAATTGAATTAAAATAGTTAAAATCTAGAAAATATCTTACTGGCATTAAAATCCTTTAAATTACTTAACGTTTAACATTCCAACAAATTTTTCTTTAAAAAAAATAAATAAAGAGTTTCACATTTTTCGCTAAAGGAACGATTTAAATTCTTTTAAATTACACACTCAAGTTGGTCAATCCATCCAAGTTATGGGCTACAATTGAAAAGCCTTTAAGAAGAAGAAAAAAAATTTTATTTGCCGAGATCAATCGCCCTTTCGGATTTCCAAATACATGAAAAAGTAATAAAACGCAAAAAAGGCTTTGACACAAATCGTTTCCTTATTTAACTCGTGGCACTTTACGACTATGAGGTTTTTTTTAGCCCTAAAATCAACTTCTTCGACTTCCAAGAGTGATTCTTTTCTGAACCGACCCAGGTAAACAGAGGCACAGTGCGAATAACGCTTTATTTCTTCCCTCCCCACTTTTCTAATTCATTCATCTTGCTTGTCACGTTGTTTTGGAAAAGAGCTCAGGTCAGGCTATAGTTATTTCAGACCATTCAAGTGTGAAAAGAGATTTCGGGATTTTAGAAGAGTAGTAGATTTAACTTTTTCGGAGAAAAAAATAGTTTTCTTTTAAGTTAACAAAATTTGTATAGGTTTTTTCGGTGATTTAAAACTATTTGTTTCCGGTCTGGTTTCCAAAACAGAAGCTGTTGTTAATTCGGCTGGTTTGAAATTCCCTCAGGTTAATTTGCCGTTGAAATGATTACATTCCTCTTTTCGGCTGATGTTCTTTATTTGCATCATTAAACCTGTATTTCATTATCTACTTATATTGCAAAATCGATTAATACTTACATTGCGATGTTTTTCAAATATTCCAATGGAAAACTGCTTTTTGAAACAAGATATTTTTTGATACCAGGCAAATGCATGCAAATACAAACATGAAACCCCCTAAAAATTGCTGCATTGATGAAATAAAAAGAAATTCCTTTATCGATATGGTTGTACAGAAATTCGATATGCTATTTTCTTTCACTATAATCTTTTGGCACGTTCCTTTAAGCAAAAGTTAGTATTGTGCTACTATGATCAGTTTTTTGCAGCTCTATTAATTACAAAGATTTTTGAAAAATACATGAAAAAAATTATTTTTTCGCTATTAAAGTATGCATAGAACCTTAAGATGTGTCTTCCATCACAAAAAAAATGCCAAATTAATTATCACAGTTTTTCTTTAAAAAATGTCGTACTAAATTCCTAGCTGGGTCTGGGAAAGCTACCGCTTGTCGACGATGCTGGTAGGAATGGTTAAACCATGCAGAAAATATCTTCACGAAGGCCGCAGTATATCTAGCCAGACTCCAAAACGCGAGGGCAGAGAGATAGGCAAAGTGGTTGTCATAGCACTTGATCTTGTTACAAACGATTCGACTTGTAACCGGGACAACAGTAATTTCAATGACCATTCATTAATAGGCAACCCAGAGAGTGAAATCTGATATCACAGCACCCATTATGACGATTACCTCTCAACTTTGCGCACAGAAAAGTATATTTTTAAACTCATTCGAACTAAATTCTTATTGACTAGATTTGGAGATGCCTCTACCAATGATGAGTTTCACTTCAAATTTGAAACTCTATCACTAGATAAGTCTGGACACGTCTTTAGAGACGTCTACAAACTTGACTCTCACACATCATATATCCCAAAAACCGGGGTGTTTTAGTCAGGGAAACCATTTCATTTGATAGTCATCAAATCTCTTTGGTAGTCCTATGTGACACCTTTAAAGTATGGCCGTACGCTTATGTAATTTTACAGCCCGTTGTGTTGCTTTCATGGCATACCGTGTTTTTATTTCAATAAGATAATGCTTGGCAATGTCATTATTCAAAGATGTTAGCAGGAATAGTTGAATCATGCAGAACATGCTTTTAAAAAGGCTACAATATATGTAGAGATACTAACTTGACTGTCACACATCACATCCCAACAACCAGGAGCATTTCATTTGATAGTCGGATCCCTTTGATAATCATATGTGAAATCCTTAAAGCACGACAATAGGCTGATGATATTTTACATCCCACTATGTTGCCCCATCCCACTACTACTTTATATATCAATAAGATGATGTTTGTCAAACACTTCCGTGTCTAGCTATATAACAGGAATCTCGATTTGCCAAGATTTTGCTGATCTAACTCGACAATTGACTACAATTCGGCAAGAAATCCAGTGAGAGACATCAACGAATTCTACAAATCAAGGCCAAACCGAATAAGATGGACACCGGATATAAATAAGCACCGGACCGAGATGTGGAAATTTTAATCGTTTCTTTTTATATACTTATACATTACATCTATAGATTTTCGACCTTTTTGAATAACATTCTTTAATGAGCGCCCCCCATGCACACTTTTTTTAGAATATATTTCCTGTGATTTTAATGATAAAAAAATGCATTTTTTTTTTAATTTGCATTTAAAAATGTATCGATTTGGTTACATTTTTATTACAAAAAATTTATGTAATTCCATTACCATCTACAGATGAGAAAGTACTACTACTTTTCTATTACATCGATATGAATAAACACACATGAGCTATGGATATGAATTAAAGGAAATAGTCATGTAGGTGAATAAAATCTGAGGAAGTAAAATTTTCTCTTTTACATGAAATTTGATTAGAGGAAATAAAATAAGAAGTAATGAACAATGTGGTATAGAACGTGTGGTAATGAATGGTAATGAGGTAATGATCTACACTCAAGAGCCAAAACATTATGACCACCTGTCAATAACGAGTTGGCCCACCTTTGGCGCGCAACACAGCTTCAACCCGCCTTGGCATGGATGCCACAAGTCCTTGGTAGATGGCCGGAGATAGATTGTACCAGATGTTTAAGCAACGGTCACGCAAATCTGAGATATTGCGAATTGATGGTCTTTAAACTCTGAGCTGCCGTCCCAGGACATCCCAAATGTGTTCTATCGGATTGGGATCCGGTGAGTTAGGCGACCAGGACATTAACTGGAATTCAGCATCATGCTCCTGGAACCACTCCAACACAATTTTAGCCTTGTGAGAAGGGGAGTTGTCCTGTTGGAACATTCCATTTCCACCTGGAAAAACAGAGGCCATGTAAGGGGGCAACTGGTCCGCAATGATGTTCAGATACCCTGTAGCATTCATGGTCTGCTCTACCACAACCACGGGTCCCAGAGACGCCCAAGAGAACGTCCCCCAAAGCATAAGTTTCGGAAATACTTGTTGCGAGCCTTCGAGCCATTACAATCTGCCCTCTATCAAAGTCGCTTAGATCCGCAGCCTTTCCCATCATACACAGAAGTAAGTGAAAGAATGATTCTTCAGACTCTCCAGCAGCAGTTAAATACCACTTCCACCTGATCACGTGCCTTCCACGTCATCCAGGCGAGTTCATTGCAAAATGTAGGGGTGGTCATAATGTTTTGGCTCTTGAGTGTATATAAGAATGTATATATGTGGTAATGAACTATGTGAACTATGTGGTATATCTTAAAAGAATACTTTTGAGATTTTCTAAGGTTTCACTGTATGCTTTCTATGAATATCCTTTAAAGTTCTACTTAAATTAATTGAAATAGAATTTTGAAAAACAATTATCTAGTGTGTTTTTTTTAGATATAAGGGTTCTATTTAGTTATTATTAGTTTAAAATCGTCGAATGTTAATCTATCCATTAAGAAGCTCCAAGAACGGAAAGAATGCAAGAACGAACAAGAGGAGCTAAAATAAAGTTCAGTGCAGTCATACGTGACTTATTCTTATTTTTCATTAGACATATCACAGTCTCGACTTCAAATACGAAAAAAAATATTTTGCTGTTCTTTCATATATGCTATTTTAAACTTTCTATTATACAATATATCCATTACACATCGCCGATAGCTAGATGGTGGATCAAGAAAGCAGCAAAAAAAAAAAAAAAAAAATCAAGAATGGAAAAAATAGAATCATAAAATAGAATTATAAATTTATTTTAAACTTATTGTTCAGAAATATTAATATGTTTTTAAACTATATTCCTTCAGTTTGAGACTTATGTTTGGTTTGTTTGTATTAATGCGATTATTTAAATCTGATTATTATATGACTATCAGATGAAATGGAAATTATTTTCCTCTATTGTTGTAAACTATCTAAACTGATAACGTACTATAAAAAAAAGGTTTGCTGAAGTATTTAAATCTCCGATGAATCTGACCAGTATGTCATCCATGACTAAAGGTTTCAATCTTTTTTTTAAATTTTTTTTTTACCTTATTTCACTTAGTAGACAGCAAGATCTAGACCAAGTCGAAGAACCCGTGTGATTTCATCGAAGGAGGGGAAGGGGGAGCAGCTTCTGTTGTGGTGGAGCACCCGTAGGTAGATGTCTAACTTGGCTCCGTGACGCTGAAGAAGAAGGGCAGTGCCTTCCGGGAGGACTATCCAGCATTTGCTTATCATATGGGAGAAACCCAGAAAAATTACAGCAGTCCGACTAACGTGAACAGATGCTGAATATCACAAACGCCATCGTGTCTCCTCGATTTTTTAAAAAGTGTTTACAGCAAAAGCCACCAGAGGATTGAATCTCCGCCCTAACACTAAATATCTAAGAACTAACACTAACTATCTGAACCACGAGTCGGGCAGTTTTAATCTTACAAAGACATAAGTAATATAGTATAGTAATAAGTGATAAGTGATAAGTAATATAGTAATAATTTATTGTTTAAGAAATTGTGCTAAAAGTGTAAGAAAAGATGAAAATTCCTAATATATTTCTAATTAATAGACTATCACATGATAATTTCTTTCTCTTAATGTCCTCGCAAAATTATTTATGTGTCATCAGAATAGATAGCACATACTTCACATTATATAGCATGTAATTTAAGCTGTATTTAATTAGATGTACTCATTTTTTCAATGGTTTTAATATATTATATTAAATATACTCATAAAGAGAAAGCCTTTCTAAATTGTCACTCAACTTCTCTTAAACAGTTCGCCATTTATTCTTTCGAAATTAAACTAAAGGCATAAAAATATATGGTGGTAGTTTAGCGAAAATTAGGTCATCAGTTGATATTTGGGACACTATGGTCTCATAGAAAAAATATAGAATCAAATTAAAAGTTTGATTCTCTTGTGTTTGATTTTATGGTTCAAATTATGATTTTTTTTCAACATAATTTGCACTCTAACTCTTTTAAACTTTTCAGTTTTCGCTGAGAATTATTTTGAAAAGAAAATGTTCACTAATCGTTTTTAAATGATCGGTTTAGATATATTGAGTATACAGTGCAATTATTCCCAAGTCTTTCCTTAAGGTTGAACCTAAAGATATCATTAACATTCGTAGCCATGAAGAAACTAATTATTTACTGTACTTGCCGTCGAATAACACAAATTATAATACTGTAAATTAAGAACAAAACATTAAACAAGATAAGAAATATTTCTTTCAAAATTCAATTACCTTGATTTCGTTTTCTTTCTTTTTTTGCAATTTGTAGGGTCTGAACTTAAACATTTTTGCGACATATTTTCCACCTGCCTTAGAAAGGTATAACTATTTCTTTTTTTCATAAAAGTATTCATTGTTGTTGTCGTATTCCCTGAAGAGTACAAGGGAATCAAATATCGTGGTGCTCCTGAATAATATTGGCTATGTTGATTGCCAACTACAAGTATAAATCCTCATCCGAAGGGATGGTCCAGACAATGCAAGGCGGCTGTAACAGCTGGGCAATCAAAGACATGAAGAGGAGTAAGCTCGATATCAGGGTAGTAGCCCCAGTTTTGGTATTTTTTAACGCCATCAGCAGAAGTTTTCATATTTTTGTGGTGCTTCATCCTTAATCTTGTGAGAGTAGTAGCTGTTTTTCTGTCCGCATTTAGTTCTGTAATTTGGTATTTAGTTTTGATCTTAGAAGAAATTATAATTTTATATTTTGTCAAGGCATTTGCATCTGCAAGGGAAGTAGGAATGGCAGTCTGATCCAGACTTCGGCAGTCTTCGCCAAAGTATCTGCAATTTCATTAAAAGTATTCGTATAAATAATTCAAAAGTATCCGTAATTATGTAAATTAAAATCTAATTATTATAAAGAATTTGATATTTATGACACAATTTACGAATACAAAGAGATATTTAAAAATGAAGTGATAATGGAAATAAAATTTATTTTCCAAAACCAAAATGGCGCAGTAAAAGAAAGCAAAAGGTACGAATGCATATTTACTTGAAAAAGTATTATTTACTGTGTAAAATATGGGCACATAATCAACTCAAAAGCTGGGAATCTGATGTTAGATAGTTTTTGAATATCGTATCATGTGATTCTTATTCTTTTATTCATATGCTCAGTTAAATAATCCTAGGCTCTGTGAGAAATAAATTTGAAATTTAATGTTATTGTCTTTGAAATGGTATGAAAAAACTTTTATTTGCGTCTAACACATTTTTCAAACAACATATCAAATGACGTGCCTAATTATATAAATAGGCTTACATGTTTCCGAACCGCTACAAACATCCATGGTACGGCTGGGACTGGAACCGGAAACCAGAGGTATCGAGCGCCAGTCATTTTTGCCATTAGGCCCTATTCACATTATTACTTGAGATTATTATTATTTATCACATAATTATTACATTATGTCACATTACTACAGTACATCATACACATTATATCTCATAATTTTATCTTATCTTGAAGAAATAACAATCGAACTGAACATTCCAGAAAGTATAGAAACGTATTTACAAATCTATGCTATTATTTCTTATACACTATTATTCCATTGATTTTCCACAATCTGAAAGAAAACCTGTAAGCAAGTATATCTAACCATTTGTTAATTCAATGTATAAAGCAATGAAAAGTTTCTAGCCGCATATTTAGCACATCTGTCATTGTGAGATATAAAAAGATACAAGGATTCTCACTGCTAATAAAAAATAGACCTCTAAAAGAACTATGAATATTCAGACAACCATTGATCTAGAAAAGTATGGGATGACCCAGCATAACATAACTGTTATTGAAAGTAACCGGCAGCTTACAAATGTTATGCGCTATGAGGCATCAAATCACCCACGATCTGCCAATGTAAACACAAAGGAGATGGTTGGAAAGATATTTTGCACGCCAGCGATAGTTATTGCTCTCAAAAAGCAGGAATGTGAGCTTGAATATCTTATAAGCCATTGTGAAGGTTAGCAAGACATGTCGAGGTGAAATTAATGCCTCAATTTGTTTTTTTAGGACCTCTTCTAAAATAAGAATGGCTCCTCTAAGCAATCAAGTACGATAGAAATCAATCTTAGAGTTAATTGAAGTTGAATAATGAACGAGTACGATGTGGTGGAATACAGTAAACGAATGACTTGCAGCACTGATGGGTGTTGGTTTGTTTCCATCAAGTCTCAAACAACAATCTGATATGCCTATCAGGTTAATTACTGATTTGTTTATAATTACGATTCAGTGTTTATTCTTCCAGATTTCAGTTACTTAACTCTTTTAATATAAACACTCTAATGCATGACTGAACTGTTAATTGCGTATCCAAATTTACATCCGTAAAATAAACAATTGTTCTGTTGCAAAGCGTGATGTGCGTCAGTTTTATCTGTTAATAATGACTCAAATTTTATAATTAATTACCTATTATACTATTTATTGCAGATAATTGATTTTAAAAATTATTTAATTAATTTTTTTAAAGATTTTATTAAATAAAGGAACCAGAATCGATCAAATAAAATATTCGTATTTTACTTGTTTCCATACTTACAGTAATAAAATAAACAATTGTTCTGTTGCGAAGAGTAAGTGTATCAGTTTTATATGTTCATGATAAATTAATTATAATAATTAATTAATTACGATCCTATTTATTGTAGGCATTTAATATTGAGAATTCTTTTATTTTTTAAAAGATTTTATTAAAAAAGGAATCAAAATCGATCAAATAAAAACACTCGCATTTTATTGTAAGAAAGGACAAATATATATAATTACTTAATTTATTATTAAAGAAAAGGTCTTATTTAAAAAAAAAAACCTTTAAATATATTTTACTGTATTATATTCAACGGAAGTCTCACATGTGTCTTAATGGTAGTGATTTCTAGCTAATATTCAAGAGAGTGTGTTGAACAGTCACTACATTGAAAAACGAATAGATTCGAGAGACTATTATAATTGCACCTATTGTTTTTCGCACCAACAATAGGACTGTCTTTAATTATTTCAAAAGTTTTCTCCAATATGGCATATAAACATGGCATAGTTACCCCTGAAAGTCTTCCCTGAAATTATTAATTTCCTCCACGAGTCCAAGGAATAATGTTAACCGCCGAAAATGATGGTCGCTTTAAAGTAATATCAGTAGCAAGTTATATGTTTGGAGTAATAATATATAATAGAAATCTTAAACCTCTTATTTCTAAAAAATTATCCGAAAACAGACGTGAGCTATCTAAACCCTTGTCTTAGAAATAATGATAAGACAGATTTTAAAAACTGATATTTGAAGAAGGGCAAATAATAATTTAAAAAGTGATAAATAATAATAATTTAATAAGAAATTAATAATTAATAATAAAAATAATTTAATAAGTAATAAATAATAATTTAATAAGTAAATGATAAGTTATAATAATAAATTAATGATAATAATTAAAAAAGTAATAAAAAATTATTTAAGCAGTTTTTGTCAAAAAAAAACTACAAACAATTTGAATCTATAAGCATTTTTTTTATCAACCATAGTAGTTCCCATAAATAAATAGTTCCCATCACCCACTATGCTTATAACTTTATCTTTACAAGCCTTGAATAAATTTTATTTAAAAATAATTCTGAATATCACTCATTTTAGAACTTTCCTAAATGAAAACTATTTGAATAAGACAATCTTTCAGGGAAGTTCAAATACTTAAAATTGAATTTAAAATCATAAATTGCAATTAAATTAGCTCAAATGTTCAATAGTTAAAATAGAGGTCAATTTAATTAATAGGTAGTATGTTAATAAGAAAATTTTTCAAATCGAACATTTCTACTCGAATAATGATCTTTTCTGCTTTGAAGATTTAATAAAATATTCTGAAGTTTTTGTATTAAAAAAAATTATGATATTTTTTTCAGTTTAAAATCATTAATGAAATACACCTTATAGATTTCAATTCGTATTACAAATTCCAACGAAAGAAAGTGAAGTTGAGAATTGCCCCTATAAATATGTGAAAATTCATATTATTAAATTTTGCTTTAACAAAATTATCTTTAAGTGTTATAGGCTTTAATTTAATTAGCAACTTTATATAAAATATGCTTCTTATGTTTGTAGTTTTCTGATTTTATTATGGATTCATCAAAAAAAATCAATCCCCTTTAAATGCTGAAAGGAGATCATTAATAAATTTATTAAAATTAATAACGAGTTAAGAAATATTTCAAAACGTTTTAACTTATTTAATTTAATTTACAGCAATTAGGAAATAATAGATTTTCCGAAATTCTGTAAGTAATTAGTAGTTATCATATTATATAATATTTATGTGAAATATATTAAATTTCATGTTAAATTTAATATCTGGATTTAGTTTGTCCTGTATATGTGTCCATTCTTGTTACTACATGGAATCAAGATTTCCATGACGACTTCCCAAAATTCTATAAATGAATAATAGTTATCATTTTATGTAATTTTTATATGAAATATATTAATTTTCATGTTAAATTTAATATCAGGATTTAGTTGGGCCTGCATATGTATGCATAATGCATAGTATAGTATATGTGTCCATTCTTGATTCTACATATCAAGATTTCCATGAAAATTTAAAACTCAATAAATGATTTATAATTATTATATTATATAATTTTTATATAAAATATATTAAGTTTCCTAAATTTAATATCAGGATTTAGTTGTCTCTGTATATGTGTCCATACTACATAGCATCAAGAAGAATTTCATGATGATTTCCCAAAATTCTATAAATCATTAATAGTTATCATATTATGTAATTTTTATATGAAATATATTAACTTTCAGGTTAAATTTAATATCAGGGTTTAGTTATATATATATGTCTGGACTATATATATGTCCATGCAACATATAGTATATGTGTCCATACTTGATACTACAGGAAAAAACCGATTCCTTCTGAGTTGAATGCGCTAAAACATTCATTTCCATCTTTCAACCTTCAGATCAAAATAGCTGCTGAAGAAATCGTATTTTCACCTTTGTTCAGTCAAACTGAAACAAAAAAAAAGGGCATTTTAAAGTGAGATGGCCGAGAGGGGTTGAAATTATTTGATGCAAAAAGCACGCAATAACTTTGCGGTAGTCGAAATAAGTACCAGGTCACATTGTTCGTTCAGATCGCGATTGGAGGCTGTGCGACAATAAACGGTACGCCTTCGGGATGTCTTACGCTTCAATGAATACGAGAGAGTCAAGCTTGTCATGGTGCGATACGTCGTGCATTTCTTCGCATCCCTTGCTAGCTGACACCACGCTGTGAAGACCTTCTCGGGAATCGCTGTTAGTAGTGTTTGGATGCCGATGACACTGTAGGATATGCTTCATGCTCGCTTTTAATAAATACCTATTATTAAAAAGGTATCAAGTTTGGCATAACTTGTTTACCGGCTTAGGATAAAGGTGGACTAAATTTCTTACTTGTTTTGAAAATGACGATACGGCTTCCTTTTCCAATATGTGTATCTTGGATATGACTGTGAAGTTAACTTTGCATATTTTAAAAGACCATGGAACAATTTATCTCTCGTCCTGTCTGAAGTTTAATAAGAGAATATTTGGAATCATGTTTATGGTTTGTGTTCTATAATGGCATGAGAAAAAGTGTTTGAGTGGTGAAATCAATATTTAAATCGATTTTATTATTTGCGATTATGTCATCTGTCAGAAACATAGATGTAAATGCAGACTCCGATGGGAAACAAGGGAGAATTGTACATCCAGTGTTTGCTAAATGTACTACAAAAGATGATACCGTGCCTCCGGAATATCGAAACAAAACTTTTGCACAAACGAACAGGATTATGTCTTCGACTTTACCGCACAGCAGTAGTGCTGGTAATATCGTGGGAAGTTCAGGTCAAAAGACTTTTATGAATAAAGATAAGTGTGGATTTTACAAAAGATATTCTTCTAAAACACTGGATAACACCAAAGAAATTTCAGAACAATTAGAAGGGAACAGTGACATTATAGTGTCCACAGCTCCAATAAATGAACTGAATGGGCAAACTGCTAGTGCAACAACCAAAGGTGAGTTTTTCATTATTACCCATAACAAAAGAAATTTAATTTCTCTGTCGTGACCTTTTTTCTTTCATCCTATTTCCCTCTTCGATCTAGATATATATCTCACCTAAAATCCTACAACAGTAACGTGCGCTGAATTTTTAAGAGGATGGTCTCGTTTCTCTGCTGAAGTAAATCGCTTCAAAGGCAAATGTCTTAAAATAGCTTTCAAATGCAGTCTTAGAATTTTATTTTTTTAAATGTGAGCTTTTGTATCTTTTGAATTAATATTCGGCATGGAAATTAACTGTAAACTGTTTGTTGATTGATTATATTGTTCGGTGACAAGGTGATGTGTAATATAATATCTGTGAATAAAAGGTTTTCCAAGAGTAATACACAACTTGTTTAGAAACTAATTTTTTAAAGTGAAGAAAACTTTTCTAACTCGTTTCTTTGTGATTTTTTTACTTCTTTATACTGATTTCATACTGACAACAATTCAACGAGCGAGGTGATAAGGTGAGAAAGTTTTTCGATGTGATAATTATTAAATATAGAAACAAATTAATATAATTATATAAAATCATTTAACTTTAATTACAGATGTTCATCATTTAATATAAGTTACAAATGAAAAGATTTCCTATATTCAGGGCATATCAATTATTTACATTTTCACAAAACTCACACAACTTTTTGCATTATATCTTGCAGTATTTTTGAAATTTGCAATTAGGAAACATAATAATGTACATAATTAATGTTTTAAAATTTGTGAATTTCAAACTTTGGTCAGCATTGTAGAACATTAAATAGTGTACAAATTTAAATTTAGTAGAATAATAACTTCAGTGAACATTCAAAATAATAATTTCCTTTAAAAATACCCTTTGTTTTATGAATAAAGAAGATGTTTAGAGAATCTCCAATTCAAACATTTCAAATCGAGATGTGTTAGAGCTATAATGTATAGAGAAAGTTTGGCTATATATGAGAAAATCATTGATGATTTATAATTAATAACATAATAATTATAATAATAACTTCAATAAACATTCAAAATAATAATTTCCTTTAAAAAATGATCTTTGTTTTATGAATAAAGAAGATGTTTAGAGAATTTTTTTTTCTAATGCAGCTGTCAAATACGGTTTAAAGAATCTCCAATTCAAGTATTTTAAATCGAGATGTGTTAGAACCATAATGTACAGAGAAAGTTTGGCTAAAAGTAGAAAATTATTGATAATTTATAATTATCATATATAAGTACAAATTGAAAAACAGTAACTATTTAACGCCGGTATATTAAAACGCTCAGCTTGAATGACATATCATATAACAATCAAAGAACATTAGACTTAATCAAGTGGTATAACTCTCTGAACCGTACAAATTTTGAGAATCCAGTTGAATGCATTGTACCAACCTTGAATAAATAAATATGACAGATAAACAATAACATACTTAAAAAAGAACTACCATGAAAATGAAAACCAACGATGCAATATATTTGGGTTTTTTCTTTCTTTATTTTTTTTCCCTGTACAGTCATGGTCGATAAGCTAGAAACACAATCAAAAATTCTCATTATCACAACATCAGAGTTACTTCCATGTTTTACCGAATGTCCAATCCCTCATTAGTGATTAATAAGTACTTGAATATGTAAAGAGCGTTTATGCTAATTATTAGTATGCACGTTTTTTATCAACACTTCTGCTTAAAAACGTTAACTGCAGTTTTATTTTTGTTTTGCTTAGTATGAATAAGATAGTTTAATAATGAATAAGATCCTTTAGGATTCATATTGACCAATTAGAATACTAAAAATGTATTAGTATGCATTTCTAAACACATCGCGTAAGATAAACTATCGTTACATCCAATAAGGTAACCAATAGAACTTGATCTTGAAGTACTATTTGTTAATAATTGCTTAAACTTTGTCATAGCTATGACTTTGTTACAGCTAACATACCGCTCTATGCGGAATATACAAAGAAGATTTCCTGAGCAATTTAAATTAATTTTTAAAAAATTAATTAATTTTTAAAAAATAATACCAAATTTAAATTTCAAAAAGTGAGTAAGTGAATAAAAAAATCATATCAAAAATTCATATCTACATCATAAAAATTCATTTTTTTTAAGCTAAAAGACTTACATCTCAACTTCATAAAATAATTTTAAAAATTTGCTTCATTAAGAAACCTTCTTAGGGGATTTAATTCTTGTTAATAATAATAGATTAAAAATTAATGTAAAAATTCATGAACATGTCTGCAGATAATATGAATTAACGATTTACTTAACGATAGTAAATGAAAGATTTTATAAAGTTCGTTAAAAATCAACAAAAAATACAATTTTAAAATGAATTGGTTTATCATATTTAAAAATTGTGAAATAAAATAAACCAACAAATCACTTTGAATATATATATAATATTTTCCTAACCGATTTTCACTTGATTTTATTTAATGTTATTTTGATAGCTCTGTGGTTAAATATTTTTTTTTTCAAACTACACTCAAGTAAGTAAAACATTTTGATATTACCAAACATTGTATAAAAATTTCTGTGTGTATTACATGTCTTTAAATTTCTTCCTTATTATCATTTTTTGTACTGGAGAAGAAAGTATAAATAAAGATATATTTTATTTTTTATTTTTAGCTTATTTTTTATCGGAAGAATTTTAATGTTGCCTTCTGAATACTCGAGAAGAATAATTTTAAAAAAATACAAATAAACAACAACACTCTTTTACTTTATTTATGATTATATAATTTTTATGATAACACAATTTTTATTTATGATAATATAAAAAAAATCATTAGAATAAATTTAATTTTATTTTATTTTTTAAGAATTTATTTTGTATTTTTATAGTATAATTCATTCAATGGCGTCTGATGGATAAAACGTGATTTGAATTATTGGTTTGTTTCATGCCAGCTGCTGGCAAGAAAATTTGAATGCTATAATGATTTCTGTGATCTCCCTTCCTTTCATTATTCGGTAGTTGATAACAAAGAAAAGAATTTCTTCCATTATAATGTATCTACTTTATATTTCAAATGCATAATTCAATTTCAAATTATTAAACTTAACAATCTATATTTTTTTACTATTAAAATCCTGCTGTTTTTATATTTTTAACAGAAAATAAACTAGGTAAAATGTTAAAATTTCTATAGCATTCAAATTCAAAATAAAAAAATTGCAATCGCTATCACATGACATAGTTGTAACTTAAGTACAAAATGATATGTTTTATAATTACTTCGTATATCACTAACGAACGAATGTTTTAGAATGTAACATATATTTGTCATAATGCTGTTAAAGGGAATAATATTTATTTAATATTTGACGAAATTAAAAATGCTATTATTATACTTAAAGATAAACTATAAGATATCTGCTTGTTATTTAATAATTCTATCGGGTTTAAATAAAAATAATTTCTTGAAAGTTCGATACAAAAAGTTACTATAATTATCTTTTGACTATGCTTAAATATACAACATTGAATCATTACTTTGTATCATTCAACGTATGGTAGGAATGAACGTTAGAAATACCTGAGAATGAATCACATGTAAGAAAAGAATTTGTAAAAGAAACATGTTCTTATTATTTCAATTACCATCGACTTTTTCTTGCATAGGGAAATTTGCAAATCCTTTTATCCGAGTATAGAAAAGGGACAGCACTTTTTTTTATTTGATAATCGAAAGAGACAGAGAGAGGAGAGGGACGCATATGTAAAAACCTTGTGAACCATTTATATTTCCAAATTCTTTGATCCAATGGTTTTACTGATTATTCTACAAGTCGCACAATACATAGTATTAAATCTTTCCTGAAATAAAAATTTTCATCAAAATTTTTCATTAATGCATGACGCGTATGAAGCATCCACTGAAAACGAACTGCATTTTTACAAAGCCAGTGTACATTTATATTTGTATTACAAATTAACATTAACATTGACTAATTTAACTAAGTGAACATTAAAAGTTGACAAATTTGAACTACGAGATAATTAGCAATGTGGTAAAGTAGCGAGTCTCATTAACTCTCTCTAATCAATAAGATCTTGGTTTACGACGGCACTTTTAAACTTGATCAGTAATTAAAAATAAATTTTCAGCGGAAAAATACATAGTTAAAATATTTTTAATTACTTATTCTAATACTAATTGTTGTTGTTTCTACTAGTAATTTAACAAAAATTGATTATTTTGTGTTATTAAGAAATAATTTGTTGAAATCATGGTAGTCGAGGAGAGGGGATATAGTTTGGAAACCTGTGATTTAGAGGACAGCAATAAACATTAAAATTGGGAATTACAAAGATTACAAATTAAATGACAAATTTGAACTGCGTGATTAATCTTTAACTATAACAAATTTAACGAATTAAATTTAATTAACATAGACTAATTTTACTACTTGAACAACAAATTTGAGCTACGTGATAATTAGCAATATGGTAAAGTAACGAGTCTCTAAACAATATGACCTTGAGAGTAACACTCTCTAAGCAATAAGACCTTGGTTTATAAAAGGCACTTTTAAATTTAATTGTCGATTACAAATAAATTTTCCGAGGAAAAATACATAATAAAATATTTTTAATTAATGATTTCAATACCAATTGTTGTGATTTTTTCTAGTAATTAAAAAAACTTGAATATTTTGTGCTATAAAAAATAGTATTATTCGCGACATGTTAAAATCATGGTAGTAGAGTTTGGAAACCTGTGGTTTAGAGGAGAGCAATAAACATTAAAATCGTGAATTACAAAGATTACAAATTAAATTTTGATTGATGCGTGATTAATCTTTAACTATAATAAATTTAAGTAATTAAATTTAATTAACATTGACTAGTTTAACTACTTGAACATTAAACGTTGTCAAATTTTAACTACGTGATAATTAGCAATGTGGTAAAGTAGCGAGTCTCTAAACAATAAGACCGTGAGAGTAACATTCTCTAAACAATAAGACCTTGGTTTATGACGGCACTTTTAAACTTAATCGTTAATTACAAATAAATTTTCAGCGGAAAAGTACATAGTTAAAATATTTTTAATTACTAATTGTTGTGGTTTCTTCTAGTAATTTAACAAAAATTGATTATTTTGTGCTATTAAAAAGTTTAGTTTAGAAAAATGTGGTTTAGAGGAGAACAATAAACATTAACATTGTGAATGTGTTGTATATTCGCCATTTGAGTAGCGCCAGTCCACGCGAACCAGATCAAGTTAAAAGAACAAGTGAGCTCGCCTGTAGTTTGGAGAACAATCCCAGGTAAAAATCCGGTATTTTGTGAGTAGGGTGAGTGGGCGGACACACTCTGGCTCCAATTCTCGATCACGAACACAAAGATCGAGAGAGGACAGAGCAATGCCATGATTTGTTTCCAGTCGCTGTTCACGCAAATTGGATTGGGATAATCGGTGAAATGGTGCGCAGTGTGCCGACAATCAGGATCACGAATTGCGGGAAGGATTGCCTTCAGCTATTCAGAGGGTGGCTGATCACAGGAAGATAAGCGAGTAAGTCTCACTTTGGATTGGTCTACGATCACTCATGTGTTCTGTCAATGTTATTGTCAATTCCACTGACTCGTAACGTATCAATGGTTAATATAATTTTTTATTTGTCTCATGGTCAACGTTGAGATGTTTAATGAAGCCGTAGTCAAAAGTTTAAAAAAAATAGAGAAAAAAATTAATTTCGTCTATTCGCAAGAAAAGGGATTCCAGTCAAAAGTTTCTAATTTTATATAAAAGAGGGGTGAGGTTAAGGTTCAAATAACATATATATTTTTTTTATTGAACATCGGTGGCACTTCGTGTTCTACTGATGTATATCACAAACAGTCCACCGATCAAATTGCTTTCAGCTATGAGAGGGTGAAGACCAGCGATTAAGTTTCTGTCTTAGTTTGGATCACTCATATGTTTTGTGAATGTTATTGTTAATTCCACTGACTCGTAACATATCAATGTTTAATGTAATTGTTTACTTATCTCTTGGTCAACGATGAGATATTTAATGAAGCCGTAGTCAAAAGTTTAAAAAAATAGAAGAAAAAATTAATTTCGTCTATTCGCAAGAAAAGTGATTTCAAACAAAAGCTTGCAATTTTATATAAAAGGGAAGTGAGGGTAAGGTTCAAATATCATATATATATTTCTACTGAGCATCTGTGATACCTCGTGTTCCACTGATGCATGTCACTAACAGTCCACCGATCAAATCGCTTTTAGCCATAAGAGGGTGACTGAGCACAGAAGACAAGCGATTAAGTTTCTGTCTAGTTTCAATCACTCATATGCTTTGTGAATGCTATTGTTAATTCCTCTGATTCGCTAATTATTAATGATTAACCTTATTTTTTATTTGACTCGTGTCCAAAGATGAGATATTTAATGAAGCAGCAGCCAAAAACTCACAACAAATAAAATACACAGTTTCGTTCATTAGCAAGAAAAGTGATTCCAATCAAAAGCTTCCTATTTTATATAAGTGGGGAGAAAAGGGTAAGGTTCAAATATTTTTTCATTGCTCAACATCGTTGAACCTCGTGTATCATTGATGTATGCCACGAACAGCCAACAATAGGTGATGAGGAGAATATCCTTCCTGGGGGACTTAATATTTTATCATTAGTTTCAAAAGTCACAATTCATCGCAATTTATTAGCTAACCCAGAAATTGTTTTCGTATTTTTTTCTGTTGAAATATTAAATAAACCAACTTAAAATATTTTATTTTATGAAATAAATTGCAGTTAGGAATTTTGAGTTATGTTACTAGAAAAGGAGGAAAAGTAAAAATATTTACTTAATTGCTCTTAACTTATTCAGATTAAATATTATGAATAGTTTAATTTTATAATATAGCTTGATTTTAAACTAAATTTATTTGCTTGAACTCAAAAATTGGATTACTGTTTTAAAAATATTAATTTAATCAAATTCGGAATTCTAGACATAATTTATTTCCGTTATGAAACAGCGACGAGAAAATTGCCTCAAAAAGATCATTTTAAGTTAATTAAGTTTTAATAAAATAAATACTTAATTTTCACTGTGACATATATTTAAATGTAGGATTTTTACAATTTTTCATGATGCTAAATGTTAATGTTATGTTTAAATGCTAATTGAACAGAGAGAATACAACTTTAATTTTGTGACCACATTTGGAAGAATTCAAAACCAAAAACGATTTTATTTCCTTGCTTTAAATAATTTAGCTATTTTCTTGTAAAATAATCTTGTCTTGTAAAACTATTGGATTCGTAAAACTATGTAAATATTGACAAATGCATGAGCATTTTATTAGTCTTCAAAAGCTTAAGTTATGCGTAGATTAAGTTAGCTATTTTCTTGTAAAATGATCGTATCTTGTAAAACTAATGGATTCGTAAAACTATGTAAATATTGACAAATGCATGAGCATTTTATTAGTTTTCAAAAGCTTAAGTTATGCGTAGATTAAGTTAGCTATTTTCTTGTAAAATGATTGTGTCTTGTAAAACTAATGGATTCGTAAAACTATGCAAATATTGACAAATGCATGAGCATTTTAATAGTTTTCAACGGCTTAAGTTATACGTAGATTAAATTTTTATAAGTAGAGCATTTTTCTTTATATAAGAATGGTAAAACAGACACAATTTTTCACGATGGAAAAAAAACCTAAATGTTGCGATATTTTTGGATAATAAAGCTACCGTTATATCGCTCTACTTAAACCACTTAAAAAAAGATGCGCTTGAAGAATTGTACTTGCGCTTAGCTTCAAAAGTTCGTTCATTTGTTACAAGGATTACGAAATGCGAGATATTTTAGGAAGTAATGCTACGTTGATTTCCAAATAAGTGTTGACACGAAGCATATGAGAGGAATTTTACGGTTGTCGGAGAATTATTCTTTTGCTTGACTATTTTTTCATGTTAACAATGACAAAACAAGACGAGCCTTAAAAAGGCGGACTGGAATTTTTTTTTTTAAAAATTTTTTTTTCATCTATAGCCTTTTAAATTTTTTTTTACTTTTAAATGAGACATTTTCTTCGGTGACCTCCTTCGGAGGAAAAAATATATTTTGCCGTCGTTCATCATTTCAAAAAAAAAAACCTCTTAACTTATCTAAAGTCATTAAAAACAAAGTTAAAAGTAATTTAAAAGAAAAGTCGAAGGTCAAAAAGTCAAGATTATTTTTTGTAGTTTCTGAACTTTATAAATCCGATACGACACAAGTGGTCTATCAGAAATCCTTTTGGCTTCAAGATTTTGATATAAGTCTTGTAACTAAAAGAATCTTTGATTCCAAACTCAGTTTGGCACAACTGTTAACGCAGACTTAATACACTTTTCCTGTTCTAATTCTTACTCTAATACTAAACATAATTGTAATCAATACATCAGTAATAAATACATGACTATAAGCCGAATTTTACTTTATCACGCAATAGTTTTGTAGTCGTACAGAGCCATACTTCACATTTTCTACGGTGTAACTTTACTATAGTAAAATATAAGAAAAAAAGTCATGCTTTTTACGAAAATGCCGATAATTCATCTCTTTAGAGTTGTTTTTTTGTCAAAAATTTTTAATTTAGGTACTGTAGCTTACACACACTTCAGATCCTGAATTAAATCACCTTAAATTATCTCTATTTCCACGAGACTTACGGTGAAGGGCGTGAAAAGGTATGTGTAGCAAATGTTATCTATAATGACTTTTTTATACAAATTGTTAAATATACAATTCATGATAAATTATGTATAGTGAATGAATAATGTTGTGGCTTTTTACAATACTTTTATATATACAACTATACTTTTATACTTTTATAATTACTATATTTTTACAATTTTTTATACTTGTAGCTTAAGTGGTATACTTAAAACCTTTTAGTTTAATGCATACATATCATTAAAAACATACAGTTAAAATTTCATTAGATTTTGGAAAATATTGTAAAAGTTGTGATTGTTGTCGAAATAAATACACTATTGTGTAAAATGCAATACAATATTGAGTAGAAATAAATACACTTTTTCAAAAATTTAGAGTTTTGAATGCATGAATTCTGTATCCTAATTGCTTGTGATTAAACTGGTGTATCTCGACTTCTAATGATTCTAGAAACAAACTCAAAACTGTTTTCAAAAGCTAAGCATCTGTTCTTCAAAGTAAAATGAAAAATTTCGATTTTTTTCTCGTAATTTTAATTTGAACGTGGTCAGTTACCTTAACTATAGAGTTAAAAAATATGGATGAAATGTTTATTGATAAACTAATATTCTTAGATAATACCTGTAATATATATTTTAACTGTTATCTAATCGATGTTTATAAAAAATTTTATAAGAGAATCATAAAATATCAAGTCATAGTCATAATCATAAAGTGCATGGTCATAAAATAATAAGTCATAGTCATAATGATAAAATACATGGTCATAAAAGATTTAAGTCCAAAATAAATTTTGATTAATTCTAAATTTTTAAATCGTTACAAAAAAAAATTGATAAATCTTTATTTTATTTAGTTTCCTGTTATGGTAGATTAAATATTTTCAATTTAAACAAGAGCTCTTAATCTAGATGCAACAATAAGTAATTATTTTAAACTCGAATCAGTTCCTGGTTCTTTGAAGCTCAAACTGTAATTGCGGGAATGCTCACGTGCTCTTCAACTACCCGCAAAATGAAGTGAAGACACTGGGTCACCGAAATAGATTGAGTAATCAGTAAATGAGGATTCCCCTGGCTCCAGACCAGATGCTTTGTTTTTGTGTTAAGATTATTTATTATGTTTAAAGGGTAAAAAAAAATATACATGCTTTGTCTATCCAGAAATAAAAAGAACTTTCTTTTTTTTATGCTGACAAGAAATGCAGCTCATCAAGAAATATAAAATTTGAAAAAAAAAAATTCGTAAAATTTGAGTACAGTAAAAGAAAAAATTTATATTGGATTTCTGGGAGGGGTTTTAAGATTTTAAACAATAACTACTTTTTTTATGTGGAATTTCATTTAAGTCGTATAAGTCTAACTGTGGCGTCACTTCCACAAGGAAATGCAAGGAATGCAAGAAAATCAAAAACATCTTTCTTAATCTTTTTGGAAATAATAGAAATTAGTGAGGAGTAAAGGAAATAGGTTAAAAATGATCGAAATGGTAAAAATCGAGTGAAATTTCCTGTGTAAATACTTTCGTTACTTCTTACAAATATTTGTTAGATAAGTAAACTTGATACATTAGCAATAGATAGAAAAAGAAAAGTTTTAAAATTACTTCTAAGTCCGCTCAATTTGTGTAACGCATTGTCTTCACAAAAAATATGATAATTTTGTATCAAGAATCAGAAATATTTAATATGTCGCTTACATTTTTGGTTAATATTAAACCGCGTGGTTAGTTATTCAGTTGGGAAGCAATTGGACAATACTAATAAAATTAAACATTCTCACTTTAGCAATTATAATTGCATTTAAAATTATTATTTTGGGTCAATTTGGACGTAAATAGTGAGAAATTTAGAGTAATTTATCTTCAATTCATTGAAGTTTGAAATATTTTTAAGCACTTCTTCACGGATAAATTTTTTAGGTGAAAAAAAAATTACATTTCTATTGTATGATTTTATTTTAATTTCTATGAACAGCACTTCAGATAGTACAAAAAAAATTGAAATTAAAAAATTGCTAAAAATAGATGCGTGACCATTGAGCATTTGGTTAATAAACAAATTGCTGACAATTGGCAATAGATGTGCCAAAACGTGGAAAAGTAAATATTTATTATTTCATTACAAACAATTGTAGACATTGCAAAAATCGAAGTAAGTGAGATCTCAAACTAGTTGATTATAACGAAAGAGATACAATTGGACTACTCAGAAAATAATCACAAATTAAAAATATGTTGTTCTCCAATTTTATAATTCATTCTTTTTGCAACCTATTATTCTTATTTCCGACAAAACTTCTATAATAAAAAATAAAAAAATTATAAGATGTTGAATAAATTATTCGAAAAATATGTATTAAATTCGTAATTCAATATTATACTGCAAGAAAAAATTAACTTTTATTGTTGAAATATTTCAATTACATAAAAGTAGTGCAAATACAAATAATTTTTTTTCCTACTGAGATCTAAGAACAAAATGTACAAATGCCTTATTTTACCAGCAGTGCACAACCAGACATTAATTTAAGCACTGGCATTAAATCATTCCACTAAGTTGCCAATTCAATTGTCAAAGATGTGCGGTTTCGATATTAAGAAAGTTTACATGAAAGATTTAAAATTAATAAAATCATATACTACATAATGGTAGTATTTCATACGTGGAGAATTTGGTCTAAAGAGTCCATGAGGGAGATTAGGTCAAATGCCCAGCACTCAAAATTAATAACAACAACAGCACTTTTCCTGATAAATACAGCTACTTCCCTCAGGGAATGTTGTTGTATTTATCAGGAAAAGTGCAGAGCAATTTCCATCTTCGATTTTGTTAGTAGAATCAGAAAATTTTTGAAATTCGATAAAAAAAAAAAAACCTACCATTACTGAAAGGAAAGAAAGTAACAAAAGGAATTAACCGTTAAATGAAGATTCGATTTCTAAACCATACATATCACCTCTTTAACCTTAATTGCTAATGAGCCCGAAAGAAAGTATTTTTTTCCTTTTAACATTACGGATAAATTTAATTGAAAATTCAAACCGAAATGCAATAAAGATGCTGTTAAATCCACGATTTACACCCAGTTGACCTAGATAAACCCCAAGATCATTTCGCATGGCGATGAAAGCACTAGTCTGTAAACATTCCCAGGATCTTCAGTACATGCTGAGGTAGATGGATCGGTGCACTCATGGGTCCCTGTGCAACCTTGTGCTCATTTTGCATTTTTTTTACTCCTTCCATAAATGATTGTTAATGTCTATTTAACTCGTTCGACGGCATCGTTCACTGGGGTACATTTAGTTTGATGTATTTATTGCAAAAAAAGACTTCTGTTTGGAAGGTTATGGATCTTTGGAAAAAAGTGTTTTAAAGACTTTAAAAACGTGTGATGAAACGGTAAGAGATTTTTATTTAAAATTTAATCATTAGTGATATTTGAATGCTTTTACTTTATAATACTGTATACATAAGAGACTTAGATTACGCTATAAAAAAATTCGTTAAAATTTATGATGAAAATACAATTTATTAATTAATATTGATTACAATTTATTAATTAATTTATTAATTAATTTTGAGCATTATATTTAATTAATATAATGCTCAAAAATGGCACTATGTACATTTCATAAAATAAATTAGTTTCATTTGATTTATATACGTTGGTTTTATTCAGATTTATTGTTACTTATAAAATATTAAAAGAACTATTGGATTTTATCGAGGGCTTAATTCTTAAAAGTTATTTTTGAGGAAAAATATATTGAATCCCAATTGTAAAGAGATAGATTTTAAGGTAATTAATTTAACATTATTCTTTACAAGTATTTTCTATAATTAATATTTACATTTGAATAAATTATAATTACATAAATTTGTTAATATCACATATAGTTTGTTAAGTATTATTAAGAATAAAAGTTTTTAAGTATTCACAATATCTTCAGAGTTTGATGAAAAAATTTAAACAATTTTGCAAACAGATAGAAATTTATATTTCTTACTTAATTTTTTTTTTTAAATTTTGTCACTTGGAATGCATTGTCATTTTGAATCGTAATCATATATATTTATTATCACTTATTAAATTTTCCTTGTTTTCTTACAAGTTTTAAAAACTGCATTTGACTTTTGCATATTTATTATCAAAATATAATATCCTTTAAGAATTACTTTTTTCTAAAAACCATTATCTTTTAATTTGAAATAAATGAATGCATTTTAGTTACAATTATTATTATAAATAATAATTCAATTGTTTTTCGTTGGCACTTATTATACCCATCAATATTTTTCTTCCTTGCTAATTGATAAACTGCGGTCACCCAGATAAATAGCATGCAGAGCTTTGAGCATTGGCGTTTAAATAGCTTTCATTTTTCTTCAAAGTTACCAAACATAACAGAAGTGAGGTGATCAAGTTTCTACCGAATTGCCCTCGCACATCCTGTTATTTATGGGTCTTTGTTTGAGAGTCTGAAGTGATCCTATCGTTGCTAAGAATGGACATCATGGAAGTCTTTTTAACCTCCGTTGAGATCAAATAATTCCTCTTGCTCAAAAATAAAATCATGTTCCGGCTATTGTGATTATGAATTTGTGAATCTTTTTATAATGGATCTTTACTTCTGGTAATCACCACCTATTGTGATTTCGGTCGCTGCATATTAAGAAGATAAAAAAGAAACTTGCTGGGATCGAATAAGAAGAAGAAGTAAAGGACAAAGACCAGTTTACTAGGCTAGTAGGTTGATAAAAAATTCTATATCTGAAATTAATGCCACTGATGAGAATTTAGATCCTTTACCACTGATTACTGTCATCTTCAGCTCGTCAGTAAGAGAAAAAATAACAAATTCAAACAAATAGTGACCGTGATCAAGGGATAATAATGAATAGTTTAAATTTAAATAAACAAAAATGTATAGTTGTTTAATCCTATAAAAATAAATTTAAGATTAGTTATTCAGGTCAACGCAACAAAAAGTTAATCTAAATATAATATAGCACACAATGAAAGCATTTGAGATATTTTTTTACCTTCAAGTCTGATATTAGATCAAATGTTTGTTGTATTAAGAAGGAAAGGGATTAACTTGATTTTGTACAAAAATAGTGTGTGTTAACAATAAACGTACATTAAATTATTACTGGCGAATAAGCAGTGTCAAAAATAAGAGATTTCTTTATACATAGAAACCTGAAATAATTATGAAAAAGTTGCCATGTTAAAAATGTAAGTTGAAAACAACTTGTGATAATAAAAACTTGTGTAAAATATATCGCAAATGTATTCTCACAGATGAATTTTTGAATGCTGGACTTGATATTTCCCAAAATTTCTAATCCTATCAAAGCTTTTATTTAAAGTTACATTTGATTAGATTAAAAATTGGGAAAAATAATGGGCTTTTTTTATTTTCTCAATATCTTCTAGTAGTTAAAATCAATAAAGATTAAAATGTAAAATTGAAAAATAATTATTTCGAGTAATAATCATATATATGATTATAGTGTAAAATAATGCTTAAATTTTAAAAAAATGAATAGCTTCATTAAAAATATAAACTTTACTTTGGTTAACGCACAGAAATTTTCAAATTTCATGGAAGTTTTCGACTTTTTAAAATTTTACTTACCAATATGTTATTTATATAAAAATATTTTACAATATAAAATCGTTTAAAAAATTTTTTTATGAACATATCTAAATAGTTTTATATTGAAAGAATAATTATTATTGAAATATAAAAATGACATATTCTACTCCAATTATAAAACAATTATTGTTTTATAAAACAATAATTGTTATATAAGTTATAAAACAATAATTGTTAAATAAGTTATAAAACAATAATTGTTATATAAGTTATAAAACAATAATTGTTATATAAGTTATAAAACAATAATTGTTATATAAGTTATAAAACAATTAATGTTTAAGTTATAAAACAATTAATGTTAACTTGAATCTCAGTAAATCAAACGTATTTTTCTTAGCCAAGAATAAAAAAAAATGCACAAAAGCATCTTTTAAAAAGTTGATAAGGACAACCTAATATCTATTCACGCTACAGCAGACACTTTTACGCTTAGTTACATCTAATTAAAAATACAGATTCAACAAGTCGGAACTTGCATATGACAGGAAAATATGATTTCCCTTTTACTTGAGAGAAAATAACGATGTTCCCTTCGTGGCAATACTTCCTCATTAGTTGAAGATGGCTTATTTCTATTGAAAACATTACGCGCAATTCTTTTTTAAGTAAAATATTTGTCGTCTCTTTTACTATTATTAGATATCTTCATGTTTGTTCTCACCGATCTATTTTATAATTGAATAGCCAAACAACTTTATAACTAGATAACAAATTTTTAAATTGTCTTTTATATGTTATACTTCTAAGTAGTGAAATAATAGTGTAATTTTTTTTATTTACAGCATTGAAACTGTAATAAAATTTTTTTTAACTAAATCGATCCATGTTTCAGCGATATTATTTCACTTCATAAGAATCAGATTGAAAATTTTTTTTAGTATTTGGATAAAAGAATACATTAAAAATTGCATTACAAAGAAATTTATGCATAAGTTGAAATTTAAGGAATTATTAACATACTGGTAAAAATTTATCCTTATTTATAGTAAAAAATAATTGCAATTTCGAGTAATTTATTCTAAAATATTATGAACGTAAAAAATTTTTCTATAAGCAGTTACAAAATTTTAAAAGAATTTTTTCATAAATAAACAGAATGATTTTAATAATGATTACAATAAAGATATTAATAAGATTACAATAAGATTGAATAAAGATATCATAACTTAAAATGACACTCACGTTAAAAAGTCATAATTTTGTTTGTTCATGTAATGATTAATGAACTTCTGAATTAGTTATTATTCTACACAGAGGCTTTATTCGGTTCCATATACAATAAAATGAAAATTTAAGATTCAAAATCATTCACAGATGCAGTATGAATATATTTCAATTAAATAAAAAATATTTGAAACGAAAAAGAATAATCTCCAAGTGATGTATTGATAAAATCAATTGATCATCTTGTAATGTCCGCTGATCATATCAAATAACATTCACGCAATTATTTTTATTTCATTATCTGTTTTCTTTTAGCAAAAGCATCGCGTACATTTCAACAACGAATAGTTCATGTAAAATTAACACGCAATGATATTTGGTGTTCACTCAAGCAAAGAGAAAAGTTAATCCTCGACAAGTGCGACAGATTTCATTTTTGTATTTTACTTTTTGGGACGTTTTATTTTTTATTTTTTGATTTGTTCTACGTAAAGGAAAATAGTTTTTTTTTATCTCTTATTCAAATCTCATTCAATGAACTTGACTAGAAAAAATTAAATCAATGACCTTGATTGTGTTGATAAGAATCAATACTTTTTATGCATACAAAATTATTTCTCCGAGAAATTTTAAAGTTCAAAATGTATATATAGTGTATTCTTTCTTGTTTGAATTGGTTAATGATATTTTAAATTTCTTAATTAATGTTTTTAAAAATATGGAATAAAATAAGCTTCTTCTTTTAAATTTTAATATAAATTTACAAATAAATATTATTATATGCATATAATTTTAGGCATAAGTGTTTTTCTCTGGGTGATTTTTGAAAATTTTTTATTCCTATTTAAATCTACAACTGCATTTATGTATGAGATTGTACTTATATCATTAAACTCATACAGTAATAAATAGCAAATTAGAACGTGTAATATTTTTAAAAGCTATTAAATAAAAACTAACTTAAATGTGATAATTTTTAGCATGCTTTCTTAACATATCGACGATTTATTTCGGCTTATGTTTTTTTTAAATAAATTTAATATGTTTATTACCTTACATACTCTTCCCATACTTTTAAACCTGTTATATGCAATGTACATATCTTTATATAAATATCAAATTTAGTTCTCATTTGATCTCAATTATAAATTATTTAAAACTTTTAAAAAAGATTAAGATGATAATAAAGTTAAATATAAGGTAAGCATTGAAGAATAATTTTAATTGAATTTTATTTACTGTCTATAAGACAATAAATTCAATAATATTTCTATTACTTTTTGAGGAAATCAATATCTAAGAAACAGTTAATTAAGTTTTATATGTATTTTTTTAACTGTCGAAATATTATTGTTCTTACATTTCTTCTCTGATTAATGGGAAAAGTATAAAGGATATGAATACATTTTTAGTTGTACGAAAATAATACGTGTTTCATACTTAATTTTTTGCGATATACTATTGACAGAAATTAACAAACAGAAACAAAACAGAAATTAATAAATATTCAAAAGAAAATCTGTATTTGAGTTTTAACTTAAAACATTATTTATAAAGTTTAATTCGGTATAATTCAAACATGTTTCAGAATAAAACTGCATGCATTAATCTTTCCAATAATTTAAAAAAATATTTATAAATTTAATTTGGAAAACTCCTCCTTGTCTAACTATATTTACATAAATTTATAAATGTTTTAAATGAACTGCTAACTACTATTCTAATATGATCTATGCTTTTTAAATTAACAAGAAATTAAAAAATTACAAATAAATTAAAATATGAATGTTGTAGTGGTATTTACTGTTAACAAAATGATTATCATCATATGATAAATTTTAGAAAAAATGTCTAAGTGAAGGTGAAATATTGAATATTGACTAAAGAATCATTTGTAAGTTGCATCTGAAAAAGTATTACTTAAAAACGTATTTTCAATTGTTCTACTTGCATCATTTTTCCTTTTACGTACGATAGGCAATGTTTACCTTGTTTGCAAAGGATTCTTAGAACTCGCGAAAATATCTCAGTAAATATGTTAATCAGAAAGATGAGCTGTATCATAATTCTAGACGGAGTAAC
This sequence comes from Caerostris darwini, assembly GCA_021605075.1. Classification (NCBI taxonomy): domain Eukaryota; kingdom Metazoa; phylum Arthropoda; class Arachnida; order Araneae; family Araneidae; genus Caerostris; species Caerostris darwini. Next base: position 74,228 of record BPLQ01012178.1, on the reverse strand, counting down.
TAAACCCACGCCAACAATTAAGTAGAACACGGCAAATGGAACAGCTGCGTGACTGACCCAGCGAAGTTATATAAAATATTGCGTGGGTGAATCAAGAAACTTCTTCTAAACTTGCAATCTTGTTTTGAAAATGTTCAACATTATGATTATAGTTGTAAGCAAAAATGTTACATACAAAAATCTATTATTTTGGTGCAACTTTTATGAGATTAAGTCACACATGGTAAAAATAGACATCGCCATCATCCATTCTGTTGAAATTGTTGGAGAACATGAGGGCGAATTTATTTCTCGATTTTTTTTGCTTCTTTTCATCATTAAGCGTGCTTTACACCGTGTAAATAACAACTTTTAAAAGCTTTTTTGTTTTCCTGAAAAACTACCATTGTATTTTGTGCTGATTTGAAGTATAAGATTATCATTTGATACATCTATTTAATATATTTCTAGTTATTAAAATGATTACATTTACCTGTATCTTCTGAATTTTCACATTAATTATATCTTCATATTTCTTATCTTTTGAGGATATTTCCATACTTTTTCACTTTTATAGTTTTTAGTATGTTTTTAATTGTAAATAACTTTTTCTGTAGAAATCTGTTATTCGTTTGAAATATGAAAAGGAATGTTTCATATTAAACTGGATATTTATCAATGCTATGGGAAAGAAAATGAGAAGGTACTGATGGAAATTATTTCAGCTTTTTAAATAATCTACTTTCAATAAAACTTATGAAATTTTTTTATATATTCCACAATTCAATATTTTAATCCAGATAAATAGTTTGTAGTTCGATGTGTGTGTGGTAAAAAATTTAATTTTATTCTATTAACACGAATTTGGATTACTTTTCTTGAAACTTTTTTTATGTGAAGAAAAATTAAAGACTGACCAGATTCATAAATAATGCAATATACCGTAATTAATCAACTAGAATGAACAAAGAAAATTGCTCACAGAAATCTTTTGTGTATTTTTTGAAAAATTTTAAAAATCTATCTGGTTTGTATAATATTTATAAACCATCTTGAAGTTTTTTCAAATATTACGTAATTGACAACCAAAGATCCTAAATGATTATGCATGTAATAAAAATAATAGCAGATAATTCATAGTACTGTGGTACTGCTATAAGCAGAGATTAACAATAATTAAAGGAACTATTTTAGACGAAAGTTTGTGAAAAAAAATTATTTAGTATAATAAGCAAAATCTATAACAAAAGAGGCAATATTACTTAAAAGAACAGTTTTATTGATATTTTTGAATTTATTAAATGCATATCAATTTTTTTTATATTTAATCTCTAATTTTTTATAAAATGTTGTAATTTTTTGTTTTTTAATTTCATATTTCTCAAAAAAGTAAATACCGCATTAAAAGTTACCCAGTACATTTTAAATTACTTTTTGATAAATATTTTTGGGGATTCTCCCTTTAAAAATATAAAAGCTCTTCAGGTAAAAATAATATCTGCATACACTAAGAATTTCACCATAAATAGTATAGCACTTTTTCCTCAAACAATAGCTGGTGGTGCACCAATATGGAATTGTTTAGATTAGAAATTCTCTTCTAGGTTAGACAGATCACGATTTTCACTAACACTATTAAAAACTAGACACCGGAAAACTTCCAGTTCCTAAGTAGACTGAACCGTTAATTTGTTAAATAAAAAGATATTCAAAACGGTCAAAGATCAGACGTTGAAATTCTACCCTTAGGTAAAACTTTCACTTATAAATAAATCGTTCGAATACTTTAGCATTTCAGCAAAGCCTTTATACAAAAATAAATTCTAATTAGTAAAATTATATGAAAACAGCCCAGTCTTTTTATTACACGAGAGTTTATGCATCACCATTAGAGTGACTATAATTTTGAGAGTTGAATCTGCTACGTTGACATCCTCAGTTAAATAAAAAATAAAACTGGATTAAAAGTTTAACTATTAAAACTGCATTAAAAGCTTATCAAAAGTAAAACAAAAATATATTTTAATTAGTAAAATTATATAAAAACAGCCCAGTCTTTTTATTACTCGAGAATTTATCATCCTCATTAGAGTAACGATAATTTCGTGCGTTAAATCTGCTACGTTGACAATCCTCAGTTAAATAAAAAATATGTGAAGTGAAGGATAAGATTTAAAATGTAAATATGAATCTAGATACTAATTAAATCCATTCTTGAACTAAATTTAAAAACTATTTCAAGTAATTAAATAAACTGTACAAACATTGTATTCGCTTCAAATTTTTTAAGATTATTTGTGTTGATTAATTTCAATTTTGAAATTTAACCATAAAATTTTCATAGATCATTGTTCAATTTTATCTATTATCAATTTGAAACAAAAAATTTTAACATTTAAAACTGTTAAAAATATTAAAAATTGCAAAACGAAGTTAGAAAGCTTAAAAATTACAACTATTATTTTCTGTCTAATTTCTTATAAAGCCTGTAATTTTCTTAATAATTCTTATTTATTTTATTTTATAATATATTCTTTTTTTTTTTTTTACGAAAAATCAATAAGAAAATATCAACATGTAAATAAAAGGCATTGGAATATTTTAATGTGTTTAAATTTTTTATTTTAAAATCTGTTTACATTTTTTTAAATCTGTTTATTATTATAGCAATAAACTAAACATTTACATTTAGAATTATAGCTAATAAATAATATTTGTCATATTAATCATCATAATCTAGATTTAGCTACGTATTCAAGGTTGATTCAAGGTTGATGTCCTCCAATACCATTTCACGGGACAGTTAGCTTAAGTGTTCAACAACTGTCTTCCAATTAAATTAGAATTAAACTACATTCGTCTTTGCCTGGTTGAGCATTACCTTTGAGACATCAACAAGAAATAATAAGAGTTTAAGATTATTGAAATACTTATGAACTCTTAAATAAATATGTAGAGCCTGTAAAGATTAATTTTGGATGTATAATTCTCCACCCAGATAAAATGGACCAGGTGTTTTCCTTCAAAAAGATTCACGAACTGGTTTATATGAACAGGTTTTCCTTGATCCCTCTTGGAAGATTATGAGGCGGTTATCTTCTTTTGTTATTCATGAAAATTCGATTCTCTTTTCTGGCAATTCCTTCTCGAGAGTTCAGAGTTCCATTCGTTGAAAATTCAAATTTCAACTGTGACGTCGTTTGTCCTACATTTGGGTTTTCTGGTTCCACAACATCACTCTTTCAAATCGTATTAAAATAGACACAATAAAAAAAAGAAAGGAATCTATTATATTTAAGGGTGAGGTTTCCAAGTTTTATTTTATTTTTCTCGCATTAGTGTTTTGAATTTGGGTCCTGTTAGAGGTTTTATTTATAAACTCAAGAAAACAGCGTATGACTCAAAATAGCGTGTAAGATATCCGATATAAATTAAGCTATCTCACATTTTATATTAGAAGATTGAGAGTATTAATATCAATTTGATCTTTTCTAGACATTATTATTTTTTACCCAGAATTTCTTAAAATCTTAATATGAATTTTCTTTCTTTCATACTTAAGTTTTATTTGTTCAAAAAAATACTTTATGATAGTGTTTTAGTAATTTTAGAGCATATCATATAATATTTCGTATAAATATTGCATGGTAATTAAGCGGCCTCATTAAATTTATCACGTAATGAATTTAAATAGTTTTTCGTACTGTAAAGTTTCACAAATTAAATTATTTACAACTTAAAAAGAAAGAATATTTCCTTAAAAATTAACTTTTTAACGGGACTTCTTAACGACGACATTAAAACAATATTTAAAAAACTGTGAAAATGATTTATCTCATTTATGAAGAAAAATGTTTTTAAATTTATAGTAAAATTTATAGCATAAAATTTATATTTTACCGATTATGCATTTTTAAGCCTCTTTTTCAATAGTTGCATTTTAAAAGTAGAAAATATTTGTTGATGAAATTGGGTTTTATTGCATTTTTTATATAATGGCAATATAGAAAAGATTTTCATGCAATTCCATCTTATTTCCTCCAAATTTTGGTAGATGATGAAATCGAAAATGATTTCGAAAAGATGATGAAAATGAATAGATGATGAAATCGAAAATTTCGTGATAATGATATCGAAATCTATTTCCAAGTTAAGAAAGCAGGAATAACTGGAAGTTCTTTATCATATATAGCAGGACTTAAATTTAGTGCGATCGTGAATTTGTTAAAAGAGAAGAAAAGACACTGACTGTAAACAGCGAATCGCGATGATTTAGGAATACTGCTGACAAAAATAAAGCCAAGGATTAATTCATTGATAGTAGTGCACTAGGTTCATTCTTTTTTAATTACGAACATTTTAATTGCTTTTCGTAATTTTTATTTTCATATTATATACTATATTTTCTGCGTGCAATACAAATGTTACAATGGTTGCTTTTAATAAATTTGATAAATTCAAGCTTCAAGAGGCCATATTAAGAATATCTTTATTTCTTATGTTTAAAGCATAAGTAAATATATAAACGTACTCAAATTTTTTACTGTACCTTTCTATTTTTTCATTTAAAGAAGATAGATTTCCAGGTGGTCTCTGAGTAATTTTTTTCCGAAAAGGGGGAATACAGGACAAAGAAGTTTAAGAACCACTGTAGTGGAATAAGATATAAATGAATAAATAACGTTGATAAGGAGACTACATCAACGGTATCCCGTTATTGTCAAAATTTCACATCTCTTAGTTTGCAATAATTTAGCAAACATTGAATAAAATACTTCTAATTTTTAATAGTTTACTTTCTTAATAAATAAGAGATGAAATATATTTTATATTTTCAGTTTTTCATTAAAATCTGAAAAATATTTTTTAAAAAAATTATCTATTACTTTACACTTTAAATAAAATTGATGCATGATGAGATGGACGGCTAGAAAAAATGTTGACAGTGGTTTGTGTTCTAGAAGAAATTTATCACTCTATTCTAAAACAAATTTACGGACATATATTCTATTTAATAAATAATATGTGTTGTTGTTGTTTGTTGTTGTTTCTTATCCCACTTGGCTGGCCAAGCCCACAAGCCCATATGGACTCATGATTGAAGGGGAAGGAAGCAGCTTCTGTTGTGATGGAGCACCCGTAGGTAGAAGCCTGACTTTTGCTCCGTGACGCTCTTACAGTCAAAGACCGGGACCTACGGCTTAAAGTGGATTCAACCACTACAAACATCCATGGCACCGCCGGGTTCGAACCCGAAACCTGTTAGACACTCGGCCATTCAGGTCCCAATAATATGTTTATGTTATTTATAAGGTATAAAAATTGAAATTATGCCTAATATGTATTGATACTTTCAATCATTATTATTATTACTGTATATGTTTTTAAAGTAGTGCATCACTGAATCATATATATATATATATAGTTTGTGACACCGAAATCATTTGCACAACATTGGTGAAATGCGATACATGCATTATTGGGAATGAGCGATATGTTCTGCGAAAAAAATAGCATCAGAAATTCTAAACGAATAGTTCGAAGGTTTTTCCCCTCCCTTCCTTACTTTAAAAAACTTCTGATTTTATTTGCAAAAAACAATACCTCCAAATTCAGTGCGAACAAAGTGAGAAAAATAAATATTCTTCATTGGTGCAACAGCCCCATGGTGGGCCAAGGCTGTCTACCTACTGGCAGATTTAGCGACAGGAGATGTTTTCTTTTTACGGGGTAGGGTTGTCAGCCGCATACCTAATGTTCAACAGTCATATTAGACCGGAACGTACATTTAAAAGTGGATTCCGAACCACTACAAGCATCCATGGCACCGTCAGGACTCGAACCCTGCACCGAGCGGCAGAGCGCTAGTCACTCGGCCATCAGGCCCTAAAGAATAAATCTAGTCAAGTGAAATTAATCACTACAATGTATGTGAATTTAAATTGAAATTCATTAATTCGAATCAAGACGAGGCTTTAAAATATTTCTAAATATTTCACAAACTGGCATAATATAGATAACTAATTGATTATTCTTTTCATCAGACTTATTCCGGTATGGGGTGTAAATATTAAATTTTTTGCTATTTTTTATGAATGCTTATTATAAACCAATTAAGAATTGACTGCAATGCACAAGGTTAGTTTGCCATATAATCTAATTAAATAAAATTTTCTTGACAAGAGTGCTTTAAATTTTTTTAATTTATTTAAATTAGTTTTTAATTATATATACACCTAATATGGTTACGTCAAATTATTAATTTTTAAATTAAAACCTTTTGTCCTTAAATAAAAAATCTAGAGGTACAAAATATACTATTTTTATATTGAAAAATACAAAAATGCTGCCTTTACAGTACTGACACCACAATATTTTGATTGCGGTCGATTTTAGCACTTCAGGAAAATTATTTCAAAACTTTTCCACGATTATATATCTATTAAATTCTGTGCTTATTAAAAAAGCTGTAATCTGCGATGATTATTTCAATTAAATAAAAAATAAACAATTTAAATCATATGTTCAGTAGATATAAACAAGACCAAGGGCATCAGAATTCTGATAGATTTTTGAAAGAAACCATTGTAAAAGGTCATAATCGCCTTGAAATAGTTAATTTAAATTTACGTGTTTTTTGTGCATTTCAAAATAGGTCAAAATGTTTAAAGAAATTATCAAAATAAACAAAATTTTAAAAGGTAAATGACATTACTTATGCGTGGAAAAGATCACCGAAAGAATTTTATTATTATTATTTATTTTTACTCAACGAAACTTCTGGGTAAAAAAGCTGTTATGGAGAAAAACATGTATTGAAAAGCATTACAAAGCATTTCAACAAACTGCATTTTGAATAATACATCGTAAGAAAGAAAAATATTATCCACTAAATATTCGTTCTATGGCTTTATCGTTTCCATTGTTTTCGAACAAAATGTTCTTTTTTTTAGTTTTATAGAGGAAATGGCGTTTCCTCCCATTGTTATTGTTCTGCAACAAGAAAATAGAACGCAATTATTTAGACAGTTGCGGTAGACGGTGATAGTTTAGGTTTATTAACTAGCAATTACATTGTAAGCAAAGGACGAATGCATATCCATCATTGAATAACTAGCTACAATTTGCAATATTTACTTAGGTTCATTAAAAAAAAAAGTAAAATTTTTGTCCAAATTGTAGATCAAATTGAATAGCTTAGTTTAATCATGAATACTTTTTGAATTGAAAGTAATTTAACAATTCAAATTAAGTGCAAAATCTACCCAATTAGAACTATTGACTTGACTTGGTACCTTGAGACGTATGGTCGCTGGCACTGCTTTATCTCAATTTATCCAAATGTTGAAACCTTTATAAAGGAACTACTTTAAAACTCAAATTATTATATAAAAAAATATGGGGCCTGTTGACCGAGTGGCTAGAGCTCAGTACCACAGGTTGTGAATTTGAGTCCTGGCGGTGCCATGGATGCTTGTAGTTGTTTGAAATCCACTTTAAACCGTAGTTCCCAGTCTAATATGATCATAGAGCTTTGTGGGGGTAGTGTTACTCGCGTCCGTAGCATATATTCAAGCTAAACGTGCCTCTGCCAAGTAAGTGCTAAATGAGTAACAGCGATACAGCCCTTGCTTATGGCATAAAGATTAACTGCCTCTGTATTGCCAGCTGCATTAGAACAACAACAATATAAAAAAGAATATTCTTGAATTTATTGCCTATGACGACTTACAAATTCCATTTTAAAACACAAGAATCGTTGCTCATACATTCTAGCAACTAAAAGAATAAAAATAAGAAGAGTAAATTTGAAAAAGAAAGAAAGGATAAAACTTCAGGTCAAATAGATCATAATATTTTAACAGATGAACGATGACTAGAACATATGAAATACAACTAGTATTTGAAGTAAAAATTGAAAAAGGAAAAAATAACCCCAAAGAAAACTTAGGGTACCCCGTAGCTTACAGAGTTACGCGAATTTTCGTAGAAATTTAGAACTATTTGCAATATGCACGGTTTTTTTTTTTTTTTTTTTTTTTTTTTTTTTTTTTTTACAGTTTAACATTTTACTTAGCTAAAAACATTTTCAACTTTATTTATTATTTTTTGAAATTTTAACATTGAACTCATATTTAATTTCTTAATATCTTGTGATACAGCTTTAAGAAATCGTATTTTTTATTCACTGTGATATTATTTGGCATTATTGTTCACTTATATATCTGCATTAAAACGTCAATGTACAGGGTGATTATAATTAAAGTCCATTTTGGGCTTCAAACGCCTCAAATCTCGATAGGTACCGAAACCAAATGTCTGAATTAATTGAGCAATGAACTTGCATTTAATTTTGTTTGCGGAAACGTATAGAATGTTGCAGAAGGCATTCGGTGAGCATTCCTATATCGGAAAGAAATGTTCAGAAGTGGTATAAACAGTTGAAAGAAGGCAGAGAACACTTTGAAGACGAAGAGCCCTCTGGTCGACCCTCAACCTCAACCGACGAGGCTCATGTCCAAAATATTAAAGATTTGGTGTTTGCAAACCGTCGATTTACAATTGGAGACCTTGCTGATGATGTTGAAATTTCAAAAGGATCACTCAATTTCATTTTGGGCGTCAAACGCTTAAAATCTCGATTGGTACCGAAAACACTGAATGCGCCAGCTTACACTGCATTGATTCTTCGTGACTTTTTCGCCAAAAATGAAACCCATATCGTTCCACAACCATCGTAATCACACCATGCGACTTCTGGCTATTCCCGAAACTCAAAAGACCACTCCGGGACACCGTTTTGAGGTTCAACGTGAATCGGCGCGCGCTTTGAAGGCCATCCCTGCCGATGACTTTTTAGCATGCATTGAGGATTGGAAAAAAAAGTTGGCATAAGTGCATTGTGTCCGGAGGGGATTACTTTGAAGGCGGTGAAATAAATTTGGAAGAATAAATAAAGCGTTTTTGAAAAAAAAAAATCGGTCTTACTTTTGGGGCACAGTAGTATTTGAAGTGGGTTATCAGTTGCCGGAACAAAAGTGTTTTACGAATTTATTTTTTTCCTTGCTGAAATTCAGTTTTTGTTGAAGCGTGTATAACGTTCCTCAGGATGAAAAAATGTCACATTTGTCACACAGTTTTCACATCGACAGTGGTTAGAGTCTTCACCCAACTGTGGGGATGGCAGTATCATTAGATTTGAATTCGGCAGAGGGCAATATCATTAAATTTGAAGTCAGAAGAGGACAGTATCATTAGATTTGAGCTCATTGGATATCTTATTTATACTTCAAGACATATTTTGTTAAAAAGAAAGCTTTGTATTAGAAAAATACTGAAGAATAATGTTCAATACAAATTAATTCTAAATCCATGGCTGATTTAGAGTAATAATTGCGATGTTATCTAATTTCCGTATGATTCATCAAGTTATTCTCAAGAATATTACAATACATTTTACGTTAGAGAAAAATGTATTGAGATAAAATAACTTAAGAAATATACCTGCTTATGTTGTCTGGTATGTGTTTCTTTTTCAATAACCATTTTAAAAGAGATATTAATTTTTTATTTTGAAATAATGTTATTAAATGCTTGAAATATAAGGAAAATAAATGCTTGATGTTTATTTTCGACATAACTTTATTAAATGTTTGAAATATAAGGAACATAAATGCTTGATATTTACTTTTGAAATAAATTTATTAAATGCTTGAAATATAAGGAAAATAAATGCTTGTTATTTAATTTTGAGATAATTTTATTAAATGCTCGAAATAATTTTATTAAGTGCTTGAAATAATAATATTAAATGCTATGAATACATATTATTCATGTACTTTTATTTTAAGAAACTACTTAGAATTTTGCTTCATTTATGTGTTTTCTAAATGGATATTTAAACAATTCATTTTTTATCGATTGCTATGAATAAAAGAAAGAATTTCTTTTTTTTAAGTGTTCTTGCTCGGCATTTTCTTTCTTCACTTTTACTGTGGATTTCACAAAATGTTTAAAGCAAGTGTGAAGTCATAGAATGTGAAAAAAAAAGTAGAATGTACATTTAGTTTTGAGCCAAAGACACCCCAACAAATATACAATAAAAATACCGAAATGCTAATGATTAAATATAATGTATTGTAAAATTATCAAAAATATTACAATACATTTTACATTAGTAAAAACATGATAAATGCGCTGAAGTAAGCTACGTTAAAAAATATACCTGCTTATGTTGTCTGATATATGTTTTTTCAATATGAATTTTAAAGTAATATTTACTTTTATTTTGAAAAATTTTTATCAAATGCTTGAAATATAAAAATTAAACAAACTGCAGTTTTTGTTTTTGTTTTTTTAAATAAAGTAGCTTCGGTTCAATAGCCTCTATAGTTATGATACCATGGCATAGATTATGACTATTATGATACAAAGACCATACCATGAAACATCACCATCCTTCCCAACACCTACTTTATATATATATACCCTTCAACTTAACCACGACCACACAAAATATACAATTCACTATCACCATATATAGATATTTGGTGATAATGAGTTGTATATTTTGTGTCTATCTATCTATCTATCTATCTATCTATATATATATATATATATATATATATATAGATAGATAGATAGATAGATAGATAGATAGACATTATATATATATATATATAATGAACATAAATTAATATTATTAATTAAAAGTGAATAAATAATTTAAAGATGATGACATTTATTGAATAAGTTATTAAGTTCAATTGGTATTCGTTTGGTGTAAAGTTCTATTTTTTTTTTTTTTAATAACCAAGCTCAAAAGTAATGAGTAAATGGTTTTTATTTATCTATTTTTTAATATTCACCCTAAAAATTTTTATTCACAAGTATATATTGATTCAAATAAGCATGTGCATTTTAATGCTTTACTTTGCAGCAACCAATATTTTGTCGTATGCTATTCTAAAATATCACATGATTTTCGAAAATCCTACGAAGTTCTGAATAAACTCTTGAACAAAATATAATAGAAATTGAATTAGTTCAAATTTCAAAAAGAAAGAAATAACAGCTTTTATTTTTGCTCAAATATTGATAAAATAATTGAATCTGTGCACCTCGATTAAAAAAAAATAAAAAATAGAAGCGCATATTTTTCTTAGGGTGGGTTCCTCACGTTTCCTCCTTACTGAGTTCCTCATCCTACCGATTCGCTGTCTTAGCAAATAACTGATGGTACATAGAAGAACAACGATCATAGAAGTTCAACAATTGCATATGTAACTGGGAGAAAAACAAATTACGTTTTTTTATTTCTTTTTTTCTCGAATGCAGAAAAAGTTGAAAGTTACTGAACCAAAATAGGTCGTACAAAGAATATGTTTATTTGCTTTTTAAGAAAGCATGTGAAATGGTAATCCGTTGTGATTGCCATCTAAAATAAAATAAATCATGAAAATTTGTATATGTTTCAAAATACTTTAAAAAACAAAATACTCAACTCTTTGTTTAAAACCTAGTTATCTTTTATTCTTCAAATTTTTGATCCGAGATAAGCTTTGTATAGATGAAAAAAAAGGAAAAGATTTTGTGCAAACAATATTTGAATATTTGAGAAATTGTCACAGAAATAAGGTGGAAATATGCTATAGATTTTGAGTCAAATTAATTGAATTAGCGCACATTTTTATATGACTTACCTTATAATTTCAAATGTTCTGCTTAACTTAGTTTGAATTGATTGTGTATACTAGCATAAATATTTTATTCGGCATTATGTAAATATTAACACTTAATTAAAAAGAAGAAAATTTGAATTTAACTTTTTTATAAGATGAGCTATTTGGAAGCTAAAAAATTTTTTTTAAGACTGTTTATTTTTATTGTTCTTAAATGCTTTATTTATATAAATTTCTTTATATTTAGCTGCTAATTTTCTTTTATTTATTTCAGATAATATTACAGAAAAGAACAAAAAGTCTTCCGTGGATCAAAAACGATTCTATCAGCGAAAATTTTCAGGCTTTTCTGGCATCAAACTTCCTGTGGGTCGTTTTTTCAAATTTCTTCGTCCTCCATTACAAAGAAGAAACTCGTGTCCGGTGCTCAGTATATCTGAATTGAAGTCAGGAGTCAAATTAAATGGAACACCAGAAATAAAACCTGAAACAGAACAAACAAACTTAAAAGACAATTCAAACGGAAGTATTAATAATACACAAAACCACAGTGTTCGTTTGACAAAGTGGACTTCTCATTCAGAATTACTCCAGTCAGAAGCTAATAAACACGCATCTTTAGATGACGTTTCGATTAAAAACCAAGTTGAAAGAATATCTCTGAGAAACCATCCTGCAAATAAATCTCCTTCAAATTCTGAATTACAGTCAGAATCACAAAACTACATATCATCTTTAGAAGTGAAAACAAATAGTTCGCTGGATAATTGTGGAAAAGGTGCTTGTATTACAAATATAGGTAATAATTCCTACAGAATTTTGAAAACCGAGTCCTTGGATGATTGTACACAGCCATTTGTAGTTGAGAAAACAGTAATAATTGTTTCAGAAAATAATCCTGGTTTTTCTTACGAACTCAACGATAGAATTTGTGAAAATCGCTTTAATTCTAATTATATTAGCAATATTGACACTTCTGTTTCATCTATGAATAATGAGTTCACGTATTTAGATACAGAAAAGAAAATTATTGCGAATACTATTAGCACTAAAAATCCAAAAGAAGTTGACCAAGTAAAAGTTATCAATTCCTTACCACTTAAGAGTGACCACGCTTTTAAAATAGAACTGGATCACTTCTCTCATCAACGACATAATTCAAATGAAGTTTATGAACAAGAGAAAAATATTATTGATAGAAAACGTAATCAAAAGGAAGAACATGTATGCTATTCTAATTTTAATAATTTAGAAAAAAATTTCCAAACCGATTCAATAAATCAAGGTATATGTAGCCTTGCGCTTACTCAAGGACAATCTTATTCTGGTTTAATACCTAATAATTCAAAACCAGTATTTCAATATGCAGACAGTGGCAATGAGGGTAATTGTATTACGAAAGAAAACAAACAAATTGCTCATTTACATTACGAAAACCAAAGACGACTTAACTCAAATTGTGACTACACCACAAAGAATACGTTAGACATTCTTCAAGGTAGAGGAAATATAGCTATTAGTAATTTTGAGAATTCGTGTGATTCACTTGATATTTCTACTAACAATAAAAACCATGTAAACTGTGAACCACTTTATGCTGTAGTAAAGAAATTCTCAAGTAACAAAACACAATTACTGAACAATGATGGAGAAGATCATTGTCAAGAAACCAATGTCGATTCGAGTTATGTAGCTCAGACTTACAAAATTTCTGAAAATTGTACGAATAGAACACTAGCCTATTTTGGATGTAGAGAAACAATTAGAACTTCAATAAACAAAAGGGATAACTTCAAAATAAATCCTGCTCTATATATTTGTGAAGTGAATAATTCTTTAGTGGTTCAAAAGGATGAACATAAACAAGATGGCGTGACTTTTAATAATATATCAAATCAAAAAACTTTACCTGAAAACTGCTTTCCTCAGAACAATACAAGAGGCACCTACACAAATTCTGATAATTCTAGGACATTGGACCAAAGAAATTCTACAGAAATTCAAAATGTTAAAATTTCTCAACCACAACAAATAAGTATTATTTACAATCAAGGAAATGATAAAAACTCGTCCGAAGTAATAGTTGAGAGTAATAAATCTCTCAAATCAAACATTAAAGATACTGAAAAAAGTTTATGTATGAAAAATGATGTGCTAGACTTTGGAGAAAACTCTTCCAATACATCCATAACTGATTTACAAAGTGAACACATCAATGAATGCTATAATGTAAAATTAGATGCACCAGAAGAAGTCATCGTCGCAGGTTTCCATGACTTTTGTCATACAATGCTATCTCTTGAAGATGGTTGTGAAATACAAGAGACAGGAACGATAAAGAGAAGACCAGGATATAAAGAAAAAAAGACGAAACGTATTGAAGACACAAGTACAATGAATTCTGAAAATCATTCAAATAATATGTCAAATAGTATACAAAATAATATCCAAATGACAAAACTTTCCAAAAGTGAGGAAATAGCTAGAACACAAGTTGCGCATGGGACAATCACCGACAGAACTTCAATTGCGTCCGAAGTGGAAGCAAATGCTTCTTCAGATAAGTTACTGGAAGAAATACAAAACAGCAAGTCTTTAGACAAAATGAGCATCAAAGATCCGGATGTAATAGATGCTATTAGAGTTTTGGATAAATCATTGATGGAAATTTCTGAATCAACAATGGGGTCAGATGTAGACAGTTTACCTCATATAAACTCAGAAATAAAATCTGACATGGAAAATAATGAGAAATCAAATATCAAAGTTCCTGCGAAAACTGTAAAAGAAGACAAAATTCAGTGTGACAATTTAATCGAAGAATTTACACTTGAAGGTATTAGCAAAAGAGTATCAAATTTATCCATAAGTTCAGATTCGTCATCAGTTTTAGGAGGAAGTATAGCTGTAACAATATCAAGCACGAATACCCAGCAGAGTATTTCAAGTTTGAAAAGTATCCAAAGTTTACGAATCAGAAAATCAGACTCGGATGTGGAACAAAATACTGAAAATAGTGATTATTGGTTAAGTACAAAATTATCCAATTCTCTTAGAGTTAGCAGCACAATATCTGATGCAAATAGCTGTGCAGATGACAGTTCCTTAGATGCCTGCCCATCTGATTTTTGTGAGACTGAAGACGAAATGAAAAAAGTGAACCAGGTTTCAAATCCTAAAACTGACGCATTCCCTTTCCCAGCATCAATAATATCAGGTAAAATATTTTTCAAATACCATTAAGTTCATCTTTATCAAAATAAAGCCATCGTTTTTCAATTTAAACATTTATTAATTTTTCCAATTATTTATTTTTATATCTAAATAGAATGCTGTGTTTATTTAAACATAACCATTTTTAGAGAGTCCCAATGCAGTATATCCTTTGCAAGTGTCCGTTGATCACAACTCCAATCCTCTCTTACATAATGAAGTGTCATGTAACCAACGAACAAGCCCATGCTCAGTGGATTCTGGAACAAGTTCTCACAATCAAGGATTCTTCGTGGTCGTCGCAATCGATTTTGGTACAACTTATAGTGGCTATGCATTCAGTTTTACTCGTGATCCGGACAATATTCACATGATGAAAAAGTGGGATGGTAAGTTGTCCATAAATATCCAGGAAAAAAACATAATTAGAAAAAACATGCAAATATTAATGCTAATTAATGGCATTAAATTTTATATCGTAAATTAATAAAGCACATAAATAAATATAAAATATTTTAACAAGTTTTTACTCAAGTTTTCATTTCGTATGCATTAGTTTATATTTAAGGAGAATTCAACTGAAAATGTAACACTGTCAAATCAAATGTCTTTAAAAAATTCATATAAGTGAGGTTTTGTAGTGCTATTTAATCAACAATTAATGGAATAAATTCGATCGCATTGTAAGACAACAATATATTGTTGAATTTTGAATAACATGCAATACTGTAGATAATATATCTTAATTTTTTCTATTTCATTTGGGTGATTCAAAATCATCACCCTAATTAAATCACATCACTTATTTGACGAAGTCCATATGCGATTGAGTTATTCATTAATCAATTTACATTCAATGCATTCGATTAATAATATATCTAAATTGTAGCAAGTAATCTCATTTTTGTTTTAAGCTATAACAACAAAAAATAAAATGTGCCAACAATTTTAACTACTATCTGTTATTTTACACTAAGAAAAGTAACTTTAGTTTAATAAGATATATTGCCTTTCAGGGGGAGATCCAGGGGTATTTAATCAAAAAACTCCAACAACTTTATTGTTGTCACCAGAAGGTACGTTCCATTCATTTGGATATTCTGCTAGAGATTATTACCATGATTTAGATGAGGAAGAAGCTAAAGGATGGTTATACTTCGAAAAATTTAAGATGACTTTGCATCACAGTGAGGTAAGTCGGTTTATTCAATACATCTCTAGGCCATATTATTCATCTGTTTTTAAGATAAATGGTAAAGTAAACAGAATCGTGTTTGTTATTCTATAGTTTTCATTTAAATAAAATAATTAGACTTTTACCTTCATTAAATTTTAAATATTTATTATTTAACTTGAGTTTAAACGCAATATATTTCATCATCATCATCACTAGCATGACAGCCCAGAGCGGGCCAAGGCTTTCCTTGAAGAGATTTCCATGCATTCCTCTGAGTGACAATGGTCCTTTAATTCTTAACCTTTAGTACAACAAAATCTTTTTCAACTGCGTCTATTCATCGCAACTTGGGTCGCCCTCTTCCCCTGGCTTTGCCAAAACAAACCTTTTTACGGGGTTTAAATTATTCTTTCTAAATACATGAGCAGCCCATTTTAATGTATTGATCTTAATAAATTTTATATATTTAACATGAATAAAACTTTCAATTCATTATCGTTATAGAATTAAAATTTAATTTTGCTTACAATCAGATAAATATACTGCCAAATATAGAAGATATTCAAGAACAAGTCATAGGCATTTTGTTTTACCTAATATAAATAATATTTTTAGAAAGATATTTCCTTAAAATACTTCTCTTTGATTTTCTTATATTAAGCAAAGATATGAAAATATTTTCTATCCTTTACTTAAACAAAAAAATCCAATAATAAATTCAATTTCTTTTACTTACTTTTAATTTTAATTTATTTAGCACCAACAATTGAGTTTCAAATAAATAGCTCATCAAAAATTGTAACAATTTTAACCCGAAATAATTATTATCACAGTATTTGTTCTCATATGGGCATACACAGAGAAAGTTTTAATAACCTATAATACCCAACTGCCAATATTTCTGAAGAAATATACAAAATACATGATTCAGTAAGAGCTAACTATTTTGTTGTTTTTTAGCACTTGACTTTGGATACAGAAATAGCTGCTGCAAATGGTAGACGTATGCCAGCAGTTACAGTTTTCGCACATGCCCTTCGATATTTCAAAGACCATGCCTTACAAGAGCTCAGTGATCAATCTGCAACAAAAATACTGAATGAAGACGTAAGATGGGTTGTAACAGTTCCCGCAATTTGGAAACAACCAGCGAAGCAATTCATGAGAGCTGCTGCTTATAAAGTAAATTTATTATGTTTCTCAACAACATTATGTGATTGATTCATTTACAATAATTTTGAAGTAATGTTTGGTTATTTAACATGAAATTAAAAGAAATCAACTATATTCCTTACATCTTGATTAAAAAGTTATTATATTGAGCAGGTCTGCGTACATAAAATTCATTCTGTGGTTGTACAAAAATAAAAATATAGAAACTGTTACTGAATACACGAACTATATTAGAAGGCCTAATTCAATTATCACTTTAAATATTTATACACTGTAGTTCTTAATACATATCATAAGTTAGTTAGACCTTATTTTTTGAAGGAAATCGTTAGATTAGTAATGCTTGGTTATTTTTAAGTGTCTTTACTCAAATAAATACTGTAACAAAATTTGTTTCTGTACTGGTAAGTATTTATTTGTTTCTGTATTGGTAAGTATTTATTTGTTTCTGTATTGGTAAGTATTTATTTGTTTCTGCATTAGTAGGCTCATAAATGATAAATGTCTAAAATAAAGGGACTTTAACTCTATAAATGGAGGTCCAATAACTATTTAAATAACCTGCCTTGTTGGATAAAGCATTATTTGCCTTCTAATTCACTATTCTTTTACTTGTTTTAGTTTAGATTATATTGAAATTTCTCATTTAATATTGAAGTAACAAACTCAAAAATTGCATTACACATACGAAAATATTTTAAATAGTAACCTTTTAAAATAAATAAGTAGTAACATTAGGCCGTAATAATGTAAAAGAAAGGCTGATTTCTTTTTATCTTTTAAATCTTCAGACATAAGAGTTGGAATTACAGTTACGAGTCTTTTTAATGCCAACATACAAAATATTAGTGAACCTTCATTCAGAATTTGCATTTAAAATTGCCTTTCAGAATTTGCATTGCCCAATTTTCGTAGATTCAATAATTTATTCAAAATAATAAAAGAACAAAGATTTGAGAATCTAAAATATATATCAAAGGATTTAAACCCATAACAAAATCCCTAAAAATATACAAAACTTTTGATTTATACAGAAGTGTCTTTTTTATCAGAATACTTATTTTCATTTATACAAATTTTGTTCCTCTTGTTCTTTTTGTAAATAGGCAGGAATTGCTACTCCTGATTATCCTGAGCAACTTCTAATTGCCTTGGAACCCGAAGCAGCTTCTATTTATTGTAGAAGAATGAGACTTCATCAGTTAGTGCCTGATGAAACACATTTTCAAAGATCATCTTTCCAGTGGCAAAAGGATAAAGAATCAGAATTAGAAGCTGGTTCAACAATTAGTGACAAAGGTAATGAGTCTTAACTGCAGCACATGCAAATTCACCTAAAAAAACTCATTAACTGCATGACAAATGATCAGTCTAACATTAGATTAGTAATTTTATATTGCTTAATTTTCGATATTTCAATATCATGCATTGGAATATTCAATTTAATTTTCATTTTTTACAAAAAGAAACCCTTTGTTTTATTATTTATATATAATAAATTATGATAATATTTATCTTAAATTAGTCACATTTTTTGTTATGAATTTTATAATCTTTAGTTATTATCATTTTGTTTTATTTTTTGTTATGAATTTTACAATTTTCTCATAATAATCTATCATTATTTATGCTATATTTGAAAAGTTGAATGAATTTCAAATAATATTTCCTTAGATTTCAGTTCCAGTAATTTATCTGCACAAGGAAATGATGGTTCATTTACCGCCGGTGAGCTTTGCAATTTCTTTTTTAAAAGCCCAAATTTCCTTAGAAATAATAATAAATACGGGAATATACAGTATGCATTAGCAATTATTAATTTAATATACAAGAATAATTATTAAGTCAAAATAATTTAAACATTCAATAGCAATTATTAAACTCAGCCCTAAGTTACGAAAAAATGTAGCAAGTAATCTAAAGTTGCAAAAGTTTCCTTCTTAATTTTACAGATTTTTCCTTTAAAAAACAACTAAATTTCTTTCATGTCTTGACAAGAAAATTAAACTGTTAACTAAACTGTCGTTTAAAATTCCTTTCATAAAGTAAGAAAATATGTTTTTTCATTACAATTAAAAAGTTACCATTAAAATTTGACCATTTTGTATTAATAAACTGACTCATAAAAATTTATAAAACAATTCCATGTGTACTTAAATAAGAGTGTTAATTATACAAGTCTAAACCTTATATAACACTTGTATTTTCCAGGCACTCGTTACATGGTTGTAGACTGTGGAGGAGGAACAGTAGACATTACAGTTCATGAACTTTTGGACAAACAAGGAACATTAAAAGAACTTCAAAAAGCATCCGGTGGCGCCTACGGTGCTATAGGTGTAGACATGGAATTTGAAAAGTTGTTATGTGATATAGTTGGTGAAGAATTTATACAGCAGTTCAAGTCAAAGCGACCAACTGGTTATGTTGATTTAATGATTGCCTTTGAGGCAAGAAAAAGAAATGCTAATCCTTACAAGACAAATCCTCTAAACATTTCATTGCCTTATTCTTTCATAGAATTTTATGAAAAATACAAAGGATCATCGGTGAGTACAAATGAGTTTGTGAGTTGTTTTAATCGAATTTGAAACTTTATCAATAATGCATAAAGCTTATATATTTAGAAAAATATTTTTATATTTATGACATGCTAATTGAAATCATCAAGCATAAATATATTTCATTTGTTTCTACTCACCGCGATTATACCTTTATAAAAAAATGATTGAATATCCCTATCATGTGAATTTCTCCCTTTATGGCAGCTTTTTTGATTTCGATTCGAAATTTTGTGTTTAGGGTATATTATGCAATAAATAAATACACGTATCTAAAGATACTGCATCCATCCTAATGTATTAACAGAAGTTCTAATCTCTTAATTTGCGATAAATTAAAATACATTGAATAAAATATTTTTCTAAAATTTAAATGCTTTATTTCTTAATTAACTAGTGTCAGGTCATGCTCCATATTTTAATCCTTCTTAAATATCTGAAGGTCTTTTAAAAAGTAATAAATTATATCACTTTTTAGAGTAAAATTGATATATCCTGATTTGGTTTGGTTTGATTTGTCGTTCCACGGTCATTTTGGGCACACTTTAGGCTAATTAGACTGGGACCTTGATAAAACTGCTAATAATAAAATAACTTCACTATTTGTGACTGTAGTGTTAAATCAAGTAAGCTAAATTTATTATGTACTTGATCATTTATATCCAATTTTTTTTCTTGAAATATAATCCAAATTTAGTATTATGCTATATGCTGTGCATTGCATTTAACTAATTTTAATTTATGTCATTTCCTATGCAAAATATCGTGAAATATCTTTCTAAGCTATACAATTTATATATTGGAAAGCAATTTAAATTGAAGTCTATATAATTGTTTCCGATTTTAACATTTAATTTTATATTAATAGGTGGAAACAGCTATAAAGAAGTCTAGTCACAAGAACGTTAAGTGGTCGTCTCAAGGAATGCTCCGATTAGAACCATCAGCCATGGAAGGTTTATTCCGAAGAACAGTCGAAAAAATTAGACAACATATAGAAAGTATCATGAATCAAAAGGATATTCGAATTGATCATATTTTTCTTGTTGGCGGATTTGCTGAGTCGTTAATTCTGCAAAAAGAAATCAAAGATGCATTTTCCTCGAGACTAAGAGTGATTATTCCTCAAGGAGTAAGTCTTGCAATACTTAAAGGTGCTGTACTATTTGGTTTGGATCCCACAACTATAAATATTCGACGATTAAGAATGACTTATGGTGTTGGAGTTTTAAATCGGTTTATACATGGTGTTCACCCAAGAGAAAAACTTGTGATAAAAGATGGCATACAATGGTGTGCAGATGTATTTGACAAATTCGTCGTTAATGAACAATCCGTTGATGTAGGAGATGTTGTCGTGCGACGGTATACACCAGCTAAAGACGGTCAATCATGCAGTGTCATACATATTTACTGCAGTGAAAAGGACAATGTATATTTTATTACAGATTCAGGAGTAAAAAGATGTGCTACTTTAATATTAGATCTATCAGACAGCCGTTTTATTCAAGGAAGAGAAATCCAAACACAAATGATGTTTGGTGACACAGAAATTAAAGTCAGTGCTCTTGATGTCACAACAGGAAAATGTGTAAAAGCGGAAGTAGATTTTTTAAATCAATGAATATAATTTGAAAATTAAATAAATAGCACAATAAATAAAAAATATTTCTTTTATTTTCATACTTCTTTACTGGCATTACAGCCTTGCACAGGTTTGAGCCTCCAAGACAACAACTCTCCATCTCTCTCATTCCAATGTCAATCTCTTCCAGTTAATAATTTTCAGTTGTCTAAGATCTTCTTCGACACTATCAATTCACCTTTCCCTTGGTCTTCCTCTCTTGATATTATTGAGCAATTGACATGGCATAATCCTTTTAATGATGTTTCCCTCATCTCTGCGATGTACATGTCCGAGCCAAAGGATTCTTTGTGATTTGATGTATAGTATCTCACAGTGTCTCTCTTAATTAGGTGTCCAATTTCTTTGTTTGGTCTTCTAATTCATATATTATTGTCAACTCTTTATCCAAAATTTTTCTCAAAATTTTCCTATCAAAGGCCTCGATGTAATCCAAGTTCTTAGCGTTTAATTTTATTTTCATTACTTAATTTCTGACAACAAATAAGTATGCATATTAACGTAACTTGAAACTCAAATTTGAAAGAATAAAAACTCGACAGACTGGTTTTAAAATCTGTAAATGTAGATAACTCAAATTCTTTTATATTAAAAAAATGTAGATAAATTTTACAATATAGTATTTCTTCATTTAAACTTGAACAAAATTCAAAATTATTTTGCGGGCTATTTACATAATCCCTCAGAATACTTATAAACAATTTCTTATTTCCTATATTAATTGAATAGCTTATTTTACTATGCAAACTGGAAATCTTTTATACATTTAATTAAAATAAAAAATATTATTGAAATCCCAAAATTTAAACAATTCCTTATAAACAGTAGAAAGTTATTTATACTTAGATTTTTAGTAAAAATCTTTTCACTATGTAGCTAATATATTGAACTGTAGTAGATTAAATAGATTAGATAATATAATATATTTAAAACAGTGGTTTTAAGTAGAAATTATAGTATAGGTAAAATATATAAAAATGCATTCTACACATCTGACACAAAAAATTAACATCCATAACTATCCATCTATCCACCTATAAAAATAGTTGGGCATAAAATTAAAATAACGAATCCACAGCAAATAAAAAATTTATAATTTTCCACCTTAACAAAATATTATTTAATGAAACAAAATATTATTTAATGAAAATAAAATATTGAAAGTTATTTAAAATATCAATTTGAATAACTGCAAATAAAATAAAATAAGATGAACAAATAAAATTTCCACCACAAATAATTACAATTGAACGAAATAAACCATTAAATAAAAATCTTATATTTTTCATTAAGCATTATTAGCAAATTCCTTTAAATAATTCTTTAGGATTTCTTGCATGCATGTTAATACCTACTGCATATCTCAAAAATCTGTAATCCAAAGAGTGATACCATTATTAAAAAATGGTGAAAATAATAAATGTAAAAACAGGTTAATAGGAAAACGGGAAAAATATAGGGCAAAACACAATTGGGAAAAGTAAGCATTTCTTAGTTAACAATAATAAAAATTAATTACTAAAAATTAATAACTTTATGTTATAGAATTCAGAGCTGAATATTGATGCAAAACCACTTGTTACATAACTTTTGGCGATACTTTAGAGAAAAATTTAGAGGATTTTTCTCTGGGTTCCTACAATCAGAAGAATTAGTGTTCTTATTGGAAGGAAGATAAAAAATCAGAAACCATTTGAATAAATTGGAAAAACTTGCCACTTATACTTTTGCAGGTAACAATATTGATAAAACATAGCGCAAATTAAAAATGTTCTACAAAAATAATGATATTTGTAGAAAAGCAGTTGCATTCTAATTCCATATAGGATTAACTCACTAACAGTGACCATTTCAACTTATTGTCCTGCGTAATAAATATTAAAAGTATAAATTAAACTATAGAATATAAATGTTTAAGAAATTCATCCGTTCCTCGAAAA
Source organism: Caerostris darwini (assembly GCA_021605075.1). NCBI lineage: Eukaryota > Metazoa > Arthropoda > Arachnida > Araneae > Araneidae > Caerostris > Caerostris darwini. The sequence continues at coordinate 50,859 of BPLQ01012178.1, read as the reverse complement.
ATTAGAAGAACCAATAAAAAAAATCATTATTTTTTTTAATCTTCTGGTTTTCAAGATGGGAGGACCTATACAAATTTAGAAATATATAAAATTAATCAAGGCAACACTGCCTTGAAAAATTGAAGTTACAAAAACTATATACAAATTGTCACTAACAAGCTAAATTTTTGTAAATGCATAATAAAAGCTGGACAGGTGGAAGATAAGGCAAAATTAAGAAAGGTGCAAAATTAAGAGTAAAAATTTGTTGTGCTTTGTATTTTAATTAATTAGATTTGATTCATCATTTCTACAAAATAAGAAATATAAACACATAAAAATAAACATTCACTTCCTGAAATGTAATTTCTCAAGTATAGTTTTCTATGTTTTATTTTTCTTTCAATTATGTACAGATGTTTCTTACAATTATTGACTTCAAACAACTAAAAATATTTGCAAAGATTTAGAAGAGGAACCATACTTCAAACTAATAATGTTGTGAGAAGCTAGAAGAAAAGTAAAATATTTTTGTAATAATTACATGTAGATAAAAGAGCACAAACACCTGAAGGTAAATTCAAAGTAAACTTCTTTTTCCCAATAATCAATACGATAGTTACATCCTTTCAAAATAAAAATGAAAATTCCATAACAAATCAATTGAATTTAAGTCAAATATAAATAATCTTGACGAGGTTGATTAAGAAAAAATTTTTAAAAAATGTTTGTGTATCTACAAATGTATTTAAGCTACAACAATAATAAATACAATGATGGAAAAGAATTTTATTATAAACTATATCTTCTTAAAATTTTAATTTCAAGTATATTACCTCAATTCCAAAAATTCACTTGATGCTCTAACTTACATTTAAAAAAAAAAAAAAAAAAAACAACACTTCTAGTCGACTCATCGCAGGACTCTCTCCCTTTTTCACCAAATACCTCCTTTTAAGACAATCCGTCAAGAGGGGGCGAAGCTTCCCTCACTTCTCATTGGAGTAGACATTTCTTAGCTATACTAGATCAAGCTAAAAATCTACTAGATCATAGAAAGCTATACTAGATCAACAATGGAAAATCTCATAGGAACTATTCTAATATTAAGAACAAGGAACATTCACAAATGTAACCTCTTTGTACTGAAAATGTACAATTTTGTCTTGTTTGTTTTAAGCAATTATATGATTCTTTAGTACCTGTTAATTTGGTTAATTAAATTTATTTTACAAAATTATTTTTATAGAATTAAGTTGCGTTTTCATAAGATATTATTTTTGTAAGAAAATTTAAAATACAAGGCTATCTTTTAAATTAGAGCAAATATTACACTTTTAAAGTTTGTTATGAAAAAACTGCTTCTTGTCAATAAGTCATTAATTCTTCTAAAACCATTAATAAATCATCTTACATAAAATTACGGATAAGAGTCAGTAGTTGAAAATAGGTATGAAAAATCCGACTGCGGAGTCGTAAATTGTTTGGCAGATTCTCCACCCCTGGTTATCAAGATAAGCTTCCGATGTAGATGAAGTCATTTCGAAGTCTTGCATGATGAACAAAACCGAAAGTTCCTATATTTACTTCTAATTCGGGTATGAGCACGATAAATTTGTAAATCTGAAAGGCCAATCCAAATGATCTTGCGGACCACTTTGGAAATGTATCATAACTCTGCGAGCGCATATAAAATTAAATATCCCCATATTAGATTTAGACCCACTATGGACATTTTTTGGATTGAAAAATTGGAATATAATGCGGTATTAGTTTTGTGTTTACTGCTATTCTTACATGTAAACATAAATAATATAATAATAATGATACTAAACGCACGTTGTAAAGAAATACACTGAAGTGACAAAAGTCATGGGATACCTCTTAATATCGTGTCGGCCCTCCTTTCGCCCGGCGAAGTGCAGCAACTCGACGTGGCATAGACTCAACAAGTCATTGGAAGTCTTCTGCAGGAATATTGAGCCATGCTGTCTCGATAGACGTCCATCATTGTGAAAGCGTTGATGGTGCAGGATTTTGGGCACGAACAGACCTCTCGATGATGTCCCATAAATGCTCGATGGGATTCATGTCGGGCGATCTAGGTGGCCAGATCATTCGTTGGAATTGTCCAGAATGTTCTTCAAACCAATCGCGAACAGTTGTGGCCCGGTGACATGTGGACTTCCCGGTGACATGGTGCATTGTCATCCATAAAAATCCCATCGTTGTTTGGGTACAGGAAGTCCATGAATGGCTGCAAGTGATCTCCAAGTAGCTGAACGTAAGCATTTCCAGTCAATGTTCGGTCCAGTCGCACCAGAGGACCAAGTCCATGCCATGAAAAAACAGCCCACACCATTACGGAGCCACCACCAGCTTGAACAGTGCCTTGCTGACAGTTTGGGTCCATGGCTTCGTGGGGTCTGCGCCACACTCGAACCCTACCATCAGCTCTTACCAACTGAAATCGTGACTCATCGGACCAGGCCACGGTTTTCCATTCATGTAGGGACCAACCGATATGCTCACGTGCCCACGAGAGTCGCTGCAAGCGATGTCGTTCTGTCAGTAAAGGCACTCAAGTCGGTCTTCTGCTGGAATAGCCCAAGAAAGCCAAATTTTTCCGCACAGTTCTAACAGACAAGTCCCTTGTACGTCCCACATTGATTTCTGCGGTTATTTGACGCAGTGTTGCTTGTCTGTTAGAATTTACGACTCTTTGCAGACGTCGCCGGTCTCGGTCGTTAAGTGCAGGCGGTCGACCACTGCGCTGTCCATGGTGGGATGTTATGCCTGAAATTTCATACTCTCGGCACACTCTTGACACAGTGGATCTGGGAATGTTGATTTCCAAAATGGCATGACCCATGCGTCTAGCTCCAACTAACATTCCGCGTTCAAAGTCTGTTAATTCCCGTCGTGCGGTCATCATCACGTCAAAACCTCTTCACATGAATAACTTGAACAGAAATGAAAGCTCTGCGAAAGCACTGCGCATTTATACCTGTTCTACGCGGTGCTACTGCCATCTGAAAATTTGCATATTGCTATCCCATGACTTTTGTCACTTCAGTGTATATAACACTGTAAATGAAATATAAAAAAATACATAAATATAAACAAAATAAAAAATGAAATGATTAAAAAATATTTATTTCACTAGTGCGACATTAGTTTATGCTGTGAAATTAATGATAGAGGGTGTATAAAACAATAGGATGATTACAAAGGAAGATCATTTCGTTATAAAATTTTATTAACTGTAACAATCATTTTGATAAAAAATTTTATTCAAGTAAGACAACCTTTTTGATACGAGGAAGCACTTTTTGATGAAGGCAGTACTTTTTGAGTTGTCATCCGTGACACCTCTACAGCACGTCAATATTATGTGCCCTGCCATGTTGCCCTTCTTCCGAGATTTACTTTTAAACGGAATAAAGTCCTGTCACGCGCGGCAATCATTTCTATTAAATATCTTTGGCATGACAAACATTTCTCTGACGAGCTAGAACGCTATTTAAAAACTAAGGTCTGATTAGCAGACGCCTCCGATCAGGATCTTGATCTAACTCGACAATTGGAAAGAGTTTTTCGAGAAACCTCGCATAAGGATGTCCGGATAAGAACTTGCATAAGGGACAGAGGTAGGCCATTAGAGAGTTTTTGCATACCGTATTTTGGACGTCCGTTAGCTTTTTCTCCCCAGCGCGCATGCTCATAGGAAACATTAGAGAGTTTTTGCATACCGTACGTTAGTTACCGTAGGACGTCCGTTAGCTTTTTCTCCCTAGCGCGCATGTTCAGTTTCCTATGAACATACGCGCTAGGGAGAAAAAGCTAACGGACGTCCTACGGTAACTAACGTACGGTATGCAAAAACTCTCCATTATTACAGATACGCACGCGCAATTTCCTATGAGCATGCGCGCTGGGGAGAAAAAGCTAACGGACGTCCAAAATAAGGTATGCAAAAACTCTCTATTATCTTACTAATTGGTTCGCTATATTTAGCTGTTATTTTCTGAACTAAACATTCAATCCTTCTAAAATTTTAATCATTTCTTTCTCTGTACATATACGTCACACATTAGAAGATATCACGAAATAGGCAACTTCTTCTTGGTGCTTTTGTGTGTGTGTGTTTTAGGATGTATATATTGCTTAACTCTTAATTTAACTTTAATACTACTGTGCCCAAAGAGTTAGACCAATTATTTTTTTTTTCAAAAACTCTTTCTTTTTTCTTCAAAATTTATTTAATCGCCTTCTAAGTAATCCCCTCCGGATACAATGCACTTATGCCAACTTTATTTCCAATCCTCGATACATGTTAAAAAGTCATCGGCAGGGATGGCCTTCAAAGCGCACGGCGATTCAAGTTGAATCTTTTCAATCGACTGAAAATGGTGTCCCCGGAGTGGTCTTTTGAGTTTAGGGAATAGCCAGAAGCTAAATTAGGTGAATACGGTGGTTGTGGAACGATATGGGTTTCATTTTTGGCGAAAAAGTCACGAAGAATCAGTGCAGTGTAAGCTGGCGCATTCAGTGTTTTCGGTACCAATCGAGATTTGACGCGTTTGAGGCCCAAAATGAAATTGAGCGATCCTTTTGAAATTCAAACATCATCAGCAAAGTCTCCAATTGTAAATCGACGGTTTGCAAACACCAAATCTTTAACTTTTTATATACGAGCCACGTCGGTTGAGGTTGATGGTCGACCAGAGGGCTCTTCGTCTTCAACGCGTTCTCTGCCTTCTTTGAACTGTTTATACCACTCCTAAACATTTCTTTTCCGATATAGAATTGCTCACCGAATGCCTTCTGCAACATTCTATACGTTTCCGCAAACAAAATTTAATGCAAGTTTTTTGCTCAATTAATTCAGACATTTCAAAAATCGTCGGAATCAGTTTTAGTGTCTCACAAAGCCAAACGTAACTCAAGCACTAATGAATATTTTGACGTCAAATTTCACACAGATGTCAAGGACAGTGTCAGCAACCTAAAAAAGAAAAAAAATTAAATTCCGTAACCCCCAGGAATTTAAATTGAAAATTGGTCTTACTTTTTGGATACAGTAGTATAATCTTTTATATAAATTTTTCTACATGTTTTAAAACATCTACGAGGAATATTAAGTTCACAAAACTTTAAAATTCTCAGAATAAAAGTTGTAATTAACAATATTAACCAAGCATAACAAGGTATTTATAAAATTAAGTTATTAACTATTTGGAAAAAGTTCTTTCTGTAAAACAGACTATGAAAAAAAAATTTTTTTTTCTACTTTTCTTTGAATTTCATTTGTAAATCGTACAAATATTAAAATTAGTTCTCAAAGCTTTTGCAAAAAGGGGTTTGTACCTATTTTTTTTCACAGACGATAGAACAATTTTATTTATTCGAAAACTAGTTTAAAATAATACTATATATATATATATATATATATATATCTTATATAAAAAAAGAATGCATTTATCTTTTTTTTATTTTATTTCAGAAATAATAAGAGTATTCATGAAAGTTTAGAATACTAAACAAAAATTTTTGGTTAAAGCATGCAACGTCTTTTCTTCAAAGCTTTATTTATTTCTTGCCACTTAATTTACTTAGCTTTTTATGAATAATATTTAAGAATAATAATCACCTTGTTATGTAGACATGAAATCACATTCTATATTAACTAAAAACATGAAATCGAATAAAAAGTTAAAGATAATAGCATTTTCTGAATTTTATTTCCGGACTCTGAAATTTTCAGCTCATGTTCACGAGCCTCCAATTTGTTGAGTTTGTCTGATTATTATTGGCAATCTGCCTAATCATTAATAAGTTTTTAAAAGCAATTTAAAAATGGCAAATTGTTTATATATCTTTATAATATAGCTATTATTCTGGCAATCATTTTTGTTCAATACATTTCTGATGATATGATTGACAGATGAATCAATTTATTTTTAATAAAGATATAAAATATTTCATACATTATTTTACATTAATTATTTCATTACAAAGTTTTAAGTAGATATATAATGGGAAGGTATATTTTTGTTTTTCAGTTAAAATTTTTGTCATTATAAATAAAAAAAACTCACATACAGTAAGTTCTTGGAGTAAAAGACAATTAAACCTATGAATGCACAAGAAGTATATTCACAATTTTGAAATAATCAATGATTAACACAATAATTTATTGCATGCTGCCATGACAACATTTTAGAAATTACCAAGACTTGTTAATTCTTGATAGCCATTTCTTTCATAAAGCCTTTTGTTAAAAATTTATTTTCTTATAAAAGTTAACTATTTAAATAAATCTTGAATAAAACTTTATGTATAAACAAATTTTTTCAAATAATAATAATAATAATAATAATAATAATGAAATCAAAATTCATAATTTATTTTGTTTTTAATTTACCAGACAGAAGTGCCTGCGATTAATTAAAATTTCTCAATATATTTTCTAGAAAGACAATAATTAATTTAATAATTCATCTTGCATATTTCAGACTATCAAGTGTTTTGTACAAATATATTTTTAAAAAAATAATAGAAACACTATGTACAGTAAATGAATCAAATTTATTGAGTAAAAATAATTCTGAAAAAAATAATACTTCCAGTGCATTTTATTTTTGTCACATAAAAAAAATTAACAAAATTAAAATTTAATTAAGACCTTTTTTAAAATTTCCAATTTTATGACAGAGAAGTTTTAAGCATTTAGCAAAAAACAACTTTATAATTGAATGTCTTTAAATAAATAAAAGAACGAATAACAGTAAATCTTTTCTCTCCTTAAGTAATGAAACATTACAAAAGGAATAACTTAACAGTGTAACAATATGCTATGAGGAATATTTGAAATATTATAAATTTAACAGAATCAAACTATTTGTCTAAAATCAGATATTCTAATTTGATATTACACCTATTTCATTAGAAGAATTCATCAGTTATAATAAATGATATTTTCATGTGAATTTGCATTCAATTTTTACACTTAATTAGGAAGCATTATTGCTCTAACTCTTATCTTTTATAAACTTTTATTTAAAAAATGGTTGAAAATGTATTTCATGAAATACTAATTCTGTAATTTCATTCTTATTATACGATTTGCTTTGTGTTCCATATCAACTAGAATTAGTTCTGAACTTGAATCTCTGCTTATTTGCAAAAGAAAGTTTACTAAAAATGGAACTCGGACAAGCAAAAAAACTATATTTCTGTAAGAAAAAGATGTTTCTGCACAAATCAAGTGCTTTTAATTTTTTAGAGATTATATTTTCTTTTAAATTCTTTATTACATTTTTATATGTATAAACTTGTTAAAATATGTAGTTTCTCATCTAGCAGAAACTGTTTAGCTTTTATAAATTGAATATTTAAAGAGAAACTTATTATTATAATGTAAACTTTCTAAATATTTGTAGTTTTTTATTTACCTATAAAAAATGTACTTTTATATTTCCTAAATGTAGTCTTATTACTGAAAATTTTTATAAGACTTATCCTATTTTATTCAGAAATATCTATTTCTGAATACCACTCTTTGTACGAAAACCATATTCTTGAAATAATACTTCAATTGAGTTTTGCTTCATCAATTATATTTATATGTGCACAGATGCTTTGAACATACATAACATATATATCTACCTACATGAACCTGTTTTTGTGTACATTCATAGAAAAATATCTGAAACAAATGCATACATTACATAAATATTTCTATGCATACATGTGCTACATAAATAAATCAGTAAATACATACATTCATAGTTAATTATATTAGTTGCCTAACAAATGGGACAGACCATAATAACTTCTGTATATATTAATTAACTGATCACCAAATTAACATGATTGAATATTTAACAACTTGAAATTTACTCTTTGCACAACACACAATTTTTAATGAAATCAAAAGGCTTAAGAGTTCTGGAATTGACAGATAAAAAAATTTGACTAAATGCAAATTAAAATAATGAAGGAAACTTTGGCCTCTAATTAATAATTTTAGAACTTTTTTGTAGTGGGCAATCAGCATTCTCTTCCAACATATAAATATATTTCAAATGATAGTTTTTCAATTATTTCTATAGCTAAATAATAAAATATAAAAAATGAAGCAGAACGATTTATTCCTCTCGATGGCTTATAGTGTAGAATAAATCTTTATTTGTGAAGGTCAAATCATTGGCCAGAAATACATCTATATAGTTTTCATAAATTAGTAAAATATTTAATAATACCAACATACATGGCCTACATTTAAGCATGATGTCATTAACTAACCAAGGAACTTTCAGACCTTAATCCAATAGAACATTCATGGAGATTTTTAAGGCAAAAATGTCGACATTCAATAATATAAAATAATATCTAATGAATATTCATCTAGAAGTACAAGACAGTATAAATGAAGACGCATTATACAAATTAGTACTTAACATGACCACAATAAATGATGCTATCATAACGCTTAAGTGTGATATCAGTAGATATTAAAATCCTGTGTAATTATTGTTTATAATTAACATTAAAAAACGTTTTTTATGTTATTTTTAAAATGTTTCAAAATAAATGCACTTTTAAAGGGAACAAGCGTGTACGTTATAAACATAATACATATATATGAAATTATATATTTTGTGAAATTATTGTATCATTATAAACTTTAACTTGTTTCATCAAAACAAAATTTTATGATTCCATATAATAACATTGTGTAATAAAGCTATCAAACTATCAATTATCACTACATTTCCCTATGAATATTCAGATAGGCATTTTAAGAAAATACATATATATAAGAAAATATAAATAAGAATATATATACATATATTGCCTTTGCAACACGATATAAAACAATTCTGAAACCATACATTATAAGTGGTTTGACAGGAATATATTTAAATGAGAAAATAAAAACTACCTTTTAATTTTTTTTTTTCCTTTTACTTTTTAGCATATTTGTCTTTTAAAAAGTATAATTTGTATATGGTTATCAAGCAGGAGAACTTAATTTAACAAAATGACAGATTAATCATTTTTTAACCTAAACTAGTATAATTGATAAGTGCTCTTAAGTAAATATTCTATCAGAAAAAGTTTTCAAATTTTAGCAGTTGAAAATATAAAAAATTTAAGAGATTAAGTTTTAATTAATATAAAATAGGCATAATTTAAATAAGTTACTATCTTAGCAATTAAAATAAATTCACTCTCACCCTTTATAACATCTTAATGTGATAAAATTTTTATGGTTTAATGAAAAAGGCATGGAATACTTGTAGTCATTATATTTAAATAATAAAACAAAAAAAAATTATTTATAAATGAAAATCATCACAAAATAATTTGGATGCTAAAATTTTCACTTATAAAAATAATTGCATGAAAATAAATATTAGAAGGAGAGAATAAATGCTTTAAATAATTTTAAACCTTAAATAAAAAGAATATCAGCTAGGATGAATTCATTAAAAGAGATATTTTTTTAATTACAAGGGAAATTTTTTTATATTAAAACATAATTATTTTTAAAGCTTTAATATAAATATGGTGAAAAGATATGATCAAAGAGCAAGTATATTTGTTTCTTTTGCATCTCTAAGCTTTCATACGAAAATATATCTCTAAATACTGTTAAACCTAATTTTTGTCAGAATCAAGTACAATATTCCTTCAGAAGAGATTCTGGGTAAATAAAAATAAAAAAAAAGGGTAATGAATCTATAAAAAATAGCACTTTTCATAAAATAGCTATCATAGATTTTATAAAATTGATGAAAATTTCTATAATAATCAATTCTTAATACAATATATAAATTTAAGTTTAACAATGATGATATGACAGAAGTTTTCAATATTTTATGCAATACCCAAGTTATCAAGACATTTGTAATTGATAATATTTCAATAAATTAATTAAAATTGAAATTTTAATGATACAGACATAATTTCACACCTAAACCCACGTCTAACAAAAATAAAAATGCTCTGCATATCATGCCCCCATTAAACTTTGCTGCATGAATTCTTTAAAAGTAGATTTTGTAGTTCTTATTTGAATTTTAAACTAAAAAAATATTTTCTCTTCTATTTGAAATTAATAAGTAGTGATCCAAGGAATTGTTTTCATTATCTTGAAAAATTTTTTTTATAAGCACATTGGAACAAATATATTGAAAAGGAATTATGATAATAGATTTATATAATAATCAGAAAATGTTACAATCAGAATAAATACTTCAATGAAAAAAACAAATCTAGAAATAAATGTATATGCATTTGTGTCTAGAAAATTTAACAAATTCTGAAAATAATCTTGATTAAAACACAGAACTAGCAAACAAATATACTGTAGTTTGTTAATTATAAATTTTATTACATTTGCTATAATACAGTTAAATGATTACATATTTCTTTGCACAGTAAAAGTTATAGTATGTAGCAAAATGTTTCATGCATTGAATTGTAAATAAAATGCTTAATCAATAATAATAATGTTCTTCCATTAATTCCTCATCGCCTAAAAATAGATAATAAACAACAGTAGCCTTTTTCACAAATAAAACACCAGGAACAAGGAACAATATTCCTAATATAAGAAAAAAGAAACCACAAGCAGTTGTAAAGTCGAGACACTGTGAAATGAAAAAAATATGATTACTATAATGTAATATAACACAAAAGATAATTTAAAACATTGAAAACATTGGGAAATATTATTTAAATTCCTAGAAATCCTGGAAAATCCAAAAGCACAGATAATCTTGTCATCAATAAAATTGTTTCATCAAGATTATACATACTATCATTAAAATAAGTTTTAAATATAATGCATTTAAGGAGTGAAGAATTAAAATTAAAGATATAAAGTTATATAAAAGTATAAAATCCTAGAAAACTAAATATTGATCTTAAGCAACTGCTTTCCATTTTAAACAGGATTTATTAAAAATAATTCTATGACATTTTTAAGTAAAATATAATTCCTCTTCCTCTCATTACTTGAAAAGGATTAAATGTGTATGCAAAATGCCTCCACAACTGACGGAAAAAGAAATAAGGAATGTTTTGTTGCTTAACATTTACTTGATAAAATAAATTAAAGCCCAAAATAAACAATACAAAGAAGAATACAAGAAATACAAATCTAACAATACAAGAAATAAAAACTTAAAATAATAAAAATTTATAAATGATAAAAATAAAACTAAACAATTAAAAAATAATTATAATGGAAAACTGAACAGATCAATGAAGCTGTTTAATAATAAATGAAAAATAAATTTTGTTTGTCACATTTTCTGGTTGTCCCCATTTCATTTAGAAAAAAATATATAAATTTGAATTTTTTTTTGTTAAAGTACAAAGATATATATAATATATATAAAAGATAATATATATTTAATAAATTGAACTCATTCGGATTAGAATTAACTCTTCTAATAAAAATTTAAATCACTATTAAGCAATTTTATATTATGAAAAGTAAAAATCATATGATAATATAGTTTTGTTTTTAATTTTTTAGATACACTTCTGAAGCACTATTCTATAAAAATTTTCAGTTGCAGAGATATATAAATTAACAACAGATATTGCTGACTCAATTTTAAAATTTCCTCAAAGAATATATCAGACATACTAACTTCGATTAAAAGATTAAGTATTTATATATAATGACAACAGGAAATAGCTTCTAATATCTTCTTTTGTTCTGCGCATATATAATCTTATGGAAAATTAATAAGGATTTTTTCCCTGTAAAATTTTAGTTGTTAAAAGATGTTTCTTGGGAGAATATATATTACCAATATCTTATTCGAAAATCCTTTTTATATTTATCAAATCAAAATAATAACATAGAAAAAATGTACAATTTAATGATCACTCTATAAAAGGATTTCAGATTCTTCTTAATGATTACAAAATCATTTAAAATTTATTATCAATCATTAAGTTTAGAAATAAAAGACAAGAAATCTATTATCAATGATAAAGCTTGGAAATAAACACAAGATTAATGTATTCTTACATTCGCTTTAACATTAATAGAAAAAAATGATGCTCCAGTAATTATCATTAGAGTACCAATAAGGAAAAAAGCACCAGCAGTAAAAATATCCATTGAGAATAAAACATCCGCAATTTTCATAAAAATACTTTTATTCCTTTCAGCTCTTTGTGCAAATGGGTCCTCCTCAATCTAAAGAGAAACATGTATATAATATTAGACATTTGATGCAAAAATATAATTATTAACCAGCTACAATATTAATTATTAGGTATCTAAGCAAAATTAATTTTGAAACTTCTTACCAAAATGATAAATGCTTGCAGATCTCACACATGCTACTTATAACAATTAAAATAAATAGAAATAATTTACTTTTCATTGAAAAGTTAGTTATCAATATGGTGAAATAACTTAAGTTCAATATCTTTATCTTACACATTATGGTACATTTTAAAAGGAACAAATTTTAATTTTAAGGCACATTTTTCAGTATTATTAATATTAAAAGATAAGAATTTTTTTTTAATTATATAATATTACTAGAGACTGAAATTTGTAATAGTTAATAAGTTTGACCAATAATGTCTCATAAACCCATTCTACTTAAATAGTTTAAAATAGTCATATATGAAAAAATAGTAAAATATTTCTGAAATTTTCTCGGTTAAAATCTAGATTTTAATATGTCAAATGAAAAATAGGAATAAGTCACTTATGACTATAAAGCAAGAACTTAATTTCATGATTTATTACAGTACTGCTTATTTTTACCTACCCAAAAATTTCTGGGCAAAAAAAAAAAAAAAAATACTTAAAAATCAAAATTACAAATTTTTCAGCAGTTCAATTTTTAACTTCAAAAGACAATGGTTGTCTTAAATATTCACATTAACCAAAATGTAAACTTATATAATAAAAATGATTTTTCATTAAAGACCTAATTTATCATTTAGTATATAAATAAATATATGAACTACTGTACTAAAAGTTAATTTAAGCAGGTTCAGTTTTATAAATAATATTTTTTTAAATGATTAACTTGTTATATCAATATAACTTAAGCATAGTACAGAAACAAATTATTAGAATAACTAGCATTAAAGAAATTAGAAGTATAAATATTTAGAAATATAAAATTAATTTTTCAATGCAAGTAGTGATGAAATTACTCTTTTGCATACTTTATAAAAAAAAAAAAAAAAAAAGGAAAATACTACAATGTCCTATTAACATCATTCGTAAAATTTCAAAGAATTTATAAGCTACTAAACTCATTTTGTGACTTACTTACTTAAAAGAAGATCATCCAAACATAAGTTAGAATATAAATAGAAATTTAAATATTGCTCTTCATGTAGAATAAAATATTTTGCTTTTTGTGATTTCGGACTGATAAAGTAGAAGAAATTTGTAACACCTTCTGGTCAAAAGTACAAGGCAGCAGTTTTGTAATTTCAATAGATTTTTGTTTTCCAATGAATTAATTTATTAACAGGAAAATTGATACTTATATGTATAAAAAAAAAATTCCTCTTAAAAGTCAGATGGAATACCACAGTCAACAAGTTTACATGAAATATGTAACATTCGATTATAATCATAATATATAATAAATAGAAAACACTGATTAGTTGAAGGCTTATGAACTGATTTAAGGAATTTTTATACTTCAAAGGGTGGCCTTCACTTATTAAGACAGATACCTTTGACGCTTTGGCTGAAGGCAAATATACTACAGCCATTTATACAGAATGCCTAGATATTCAGTACAATAATGAGAGTAGTGTCATAGTATGAAAACTTTAAAATAGCCAAAGCTTACAAAGCCTCCCATCACCATTACTTAAGGAACTGCAGGAACTAATAAGTGTATATCCTGATTGGAATATTAACATGCCAAAGCAGTAAGATGCACCTCCAATAACTTTTAAAAAAATGCAAATGCTTTTATGTGATTAATTATTTTCACCCTTGAAACAATCACATGGTTTAGTCAGCTGAGGCTCAAATTAGCCAAGTAAAAAAGGCAAGTTTATTCCAGGATTATTATTAATTTCTTTCTTCATTTTTATTCCTTATATCACTCACATTATATATATAAAGAAAAACAAGGACAAGTGTTTTGGACAAGAAGTTTTCTCCTTTTCATTTATCTGAAAAAATCTTTTTTTAAATTTTTTACAGCCCTCACATGCTAATTATTTTTGGAAAACTTAATACATGGTCCTATGAAAAAATTACTTGACAATTCACCCTGACTCGCATCACATACAAGTAAAGCAAGGGCAGAGGTTATGATATAATATGAGTTTTAATTTTATTGAATAAGTCAAAGGTTAATCAACTTCACAAAAAAAACCTTTTTAATAAAGAATGTAATTTTAAAATTAATTTACATATTATGGGTGCATACCAGTGAGTCCATAAACAAACTTTATCAGATTCCTTCATTTTATATAACATAATGTAGCAAATAATGCTCAAGTCACCCTTTTTAAAAAGCATCTTCATTAATTTCAGTATCTTGTTATATATGTTATTTTGAATATCTTAAATTTATTTATACATCTTGTTATAAGTGACTTTGTTCTTAACTAGTCTTCCAATGAACTGTCTTTGGATTTCAGTAAAAAAATAATAAATTCTCACAAAACTTGCTCATCTTTAAAAATATCCAGAATTTTTTTAATGCAATATGAAAATTAAGTTGAAAATTTGATTGTCCACAAGCAATCAATTAATTGAAAACACTGTCTTAAATTACATCATTTCCTTCAGCATATTTCATCACAACCGTAAGTCTCCATGAGTTTTTTAATCTCTGAATAAATACAACTTAAACTGGTTAAAACGTTTTTAAATTTACTTTGCAAAATAAGTCTACTACATTGATTCATTTTACACAAATTGTACATGCATTATTAATTCAGAACAATATTATTGTTATCACATGAGCTTTTGGATCTTAAAGATGATTTTGTTGCAGATGAATAGGAATGGATAAATTAAACAGATCAAAATAGTTATTTTTTTTGTTTTCAAATCATAAAATCAAGTCATTTCTGTTTACATTTAAAATGAAAGTTTTGTATATTTTCTTTTACTTTAAATCATATATACACATGATGTATAAAAATCAAAATAACTTTAAAGAGAAAGTTATATGCCAAGATGCAGAGCTAAAATTTGGGCATGCTTTTGAAACAGTGCAAATGTATAAGTTTCTATGCATATCACCATAAAAACGGTTAAATAGAAGTTGGCATACTACAAAGGTAATCTTACTGGGAAAATATTGCATTTTGGATATGATCAGAAGATTCATTAATTCAATTTTTATAGTCAGGTGTGAGGGTGGCGGTCTAATAAAATCGATTGTATTTGTAAAAATTTTTAAAAGATAACCTGTTAAGGGAATAAAATTTTTCTATGTTAAAAAGTTATAAAATTATTAAAGTTATAAAGCTATTAAATTATTGTTTAGCAACCATATAATTTAATGTTAATTTTATAACAATAAAACAAAACTTTAAGGAAGCAAAATTACTGTTAATAAAAAGGTAAAACTTTATTAAAAATATTGCTGTTAAAATGTCTGCAATAACAGTGTCTAATGAAAAGGATTTTACAAACACATTATGTACATGTATTTCACGTAAAATAAGTTTACAAATAAAATGGTGCAAGAAGGAAATTTTGATATATAATATACAAATGCTGACAACAGATTTATTATAATTTATGTAAATATAAAAAATCGTAAATAAAAAACAGTTAACAACATCATTAAACTTAGAAAACCTGTTCTGTCGTACAAAACTTTAATAAATTAATAATTTAGAAAATTTACTTCTATTTCAACTGAGTCGGCCTCAGCTCTTCTAGAGTGGGGACTTAGCCTCATAGTTAAATTTGTAGACATTATTACAAGGGTAAAACAAAGTTGACTGAAAATAAATATAAAACACCTATAGTATACTACACTTATTTATTATGCCAAAGCAGAAATCCACCATTTGAAATGTGCTATCAATGTATTGGTTACAGTTAACTCCTTAAATTCCGCTGTCTGTCGATGTAGTCAGTGCTGCCGCCTATCTATTATACAAATAGAATTCCTTGGAATCCTAATTTCAGGTTGTAAAATCTTAAGACTTTATTTTCTCTCAAATAAATCCATTCCTAATGTCATGACCAATCGCCTAAAAAAAATTAACAGGAAATGTAAAATTACAGACCTATCGTATTTATCATTTAAAGCAGTAGATCTAAATAAAACTTATATTAACTTAAATATAACTTTTTACGATCGACTCTCGCCACTTTTTCTGAATCAAGGTTTTCCAAAACGCCCTACGTCAAATTCTAAAAAATATTTTTCGCAAAATAGTGAATTTATTTTTTGAATTAAAGGGTTAAGTAAAATTATATAAATTCGCCTTTGAGATCACAAAAATGATTAAACAAATTTAAACTACTCCCGCTTAGAATCGGCTGCGGTTTTAACCCACTGTGTTAATATTAAAGGCTCGTGCTCACCAAGGCGACAAGATGCAAGCGAAAAAATTTGACCAATCACTAGCCTCACCGCGGTCGCCTGAAACCGGTTTGCAGTTCGCCGCTTGGAGTTGCCCAACTTTCAACTCGAAGCGGTTTTTCACTAGGCGTAATGCTATTTCTGACGTTTCGCTGTGAAGGGGTCGAAAAAATTTTGTCGCTTGCCTCTTGAATCTTCACGTCTCTCGCCTTGGTGGGAACGAGCCTTAAGAGGGGGGATTTATCTACAGTATCGGGAAATTGGAATTAATCCCTTGTTTTCGGGGTGACGTGGGTACCGTTGTCGACCATAAAAATCAAGTCTACACTAATACTACTTCGGAACATATGCAAGTCGGGAACGATCACGATCATATCGTCCTTTGATGATATGTCCATTGAAAATATTCAGTATGGGCAATCATTTGCCATGATGCTTCTCCAGACAAGAACTCCAGGATCATTGTAAGATGACTTTTCCTGGTATTGCTGAGATGAAAACGCGTCCTCACCTCTCTCAATATCAGGTGACGTTTCACATCATTTTTAAAAAATTGAAACTACTCACATCTATACAGGAGACACAGTAGATTCATGGTATATTTAGCCTAAGCACTTTTTATACCTGTTTACATGACAATGCCAGAAGACGGTATTCAATTTGATGTAACATGAAAGATTAGATGAATAGGTCACCTATATGAAGGCATTTGGCCATATTACATTTGACATCTTGTTGTAGAATCAGCAGTTGAGCAATTTTACCCAATGACTGGTGCAAGTCTCTTTTCTCCTACAAAGCGACATACTGGCCATCCATAGTATTTTAGTATACCATCGATTGCCATAGTATTTTATCAATTCATTTACAGCCATCGACCTTTTTCTGAGCTGCACTTACATTTTAAACACTTGAAATGATACTGTTATTGATGGCAATTCTTGGGTTACACTCATAATACTATGTCCCTAAGCCTACTGATCATCCACTTAATGAAAAATTATCCAAATGATTTATTCTAACCATTGTATATTACAGCTTGTGGTAAATTTCTGTGAAAGCATGCAACCTCTTTTTGCTTTATCTTCATGTCCTGCCTTTTCTACTGGATACCTCTTTCCATGCTCTCACATGACTTGTGACATGCTTTCGGTATTTAGAAACAAATCACCTTCTACCTAACTGGATGTTCAGTATATTAATTGCTGAAATTTTTTTTCACTAACTTCATGACTGTTTCAAAATTATTTTCATTTGAATTATTTTTACACTCGTATGTTTATAAAAACATATAAATAAAATAAAAAATTGGAAATTTTTCCAACATAAATATTTAAATTATTAAATGTAAGAATTTTTTTAAAATGAAAAAAGAAAAATTAAGAAACATACATAAAACATTTAAAAAGATTTAAAATAATATAAAACTTTAAAAACAACAGATTTGTAAAAAGCGTCTTTTTTTATTATAATATTCTTATTAATCTGAATTATTAATAAACAAATCCTCACAAATCAGGAGGACATGTTGGTCCAGATTAAACAGAATAATTTCTAATTGTCTCAGAACATAAAAGTAGCCTGCATATATTACTGAAGGATGATATTTAATAGTAAATATTTCAGGAAACAAGACCTTTCCATTGGCAAAAGAATAAGGAGAGAGAAGTTGATTCAATAAGTATTAGCAGTCTTCTAATTTCTTTAATTATTCATAGAATAAGACAATGTACTTTATTTCTGTGTAGAATATGAAAAATAGATAAAAACCAGACCAGACAGAAATACAGATGAGGATCTTCCTAAAAAACTCATTGAATACCACACAGACAGAAAACTATCTTTAAAGCACAATGATGTTACTTTTTCCAGACAATTATAAAAAGGATGAATCAAAAGACATCTCATTACCCACAAAAAAGGAAACTTTATCTCTCCCAGGAGGAAATTTCATATTGACTATGTCCTTTAATGTCCAATGGCCTTTTGCTGTAGGAGGGATTGCCAATTAGTGCCACAATCAATGTTGAACATTATTATAATACCTTCCAGCACCTCTGAAGGGCCAACCAAAAACAGTTGACAAAGCAAATAGTTTTGAGGTACGATTTTGTTGTAAGACTGCACAATTTCTACACCCTAAGAGACACTCAACACTATTTCTATCAGAATGTGTTGAATCATCTATCTTACAGAATAGCTCTCCTTTCGCAATTGCCATGTCCTTGATCCAATGAAGAAAGTCATAAAAGGTAAATGATTTGCTTCAAGTGCCTTATGATATGCCATGGAAAAATAGTTCCATTAGCAACATGTCTTTCTCTGTGAAAAATTACAGAAAAATGTGTTATGCCTTGATGTAGTTGACTGAATATTGTTGGTAATTATCTGTAAGCTGTTTTCATTATTGTGCTTCTCTTTTGCTATACAATAGTGCAATTAAGTATGCATACTTTTTCTGACTCCTGTTTAATTTCTCTTAGACAAACCATAGATTTTTTTATAAATGCTTTAATTTTTCAATCGTGAATTTTCAGAAATAAAAAGGAAACTAACAAATAATAATAAAACAAAAATTATTATTTCTAATGTTCTGTAATACTAATGTAATGTCTAATATATGTTATGTATGATTCTTTTAGCTTACATTTTATACTTACTAAATTGATGATTCATTAACTACAAATAATTTTTTTTTCTTAAAACACTCAAGAATATAAAAATATAAAGCAATTATCATTTAGTTAATACCTGTGTTTCTAGAAAATATAGCAAGAAATCTTACTTAATGGTGCACACTAAATAGAATTAAACAAAAAGGAAAGCAAATCACAATTTTCATTTCAACTTTTGTGAGAAATTGTTTTTTTTTTTAAAGGAAATCTTAAAAGACAGAATTGTTTATGCAGAATTCACAAATCTTGATAAGATGAATGTTAAATCGACCACATAAGTCAATAAATTAAAGCATATTTTTAAAAGGTGTTTATTTTTTAAATGAAAGAAATTGTTTTTTAATTAATGAATTAATTAAAAAACAATGTAATGAATTATTGTATTATATATTCATAGTTTTAACATTGTTCTTTATTTATTACTGATTTAAAATTACATTCTTGAGTAAAATGGCATTTACTCTATGTCTGTTTTACTTTTACTAATGGTACCTCAGAATTTAACTGATCAAATATTAATGACAGTTGATAAAAGGATATGCATTGCCCACCTGCACCCTCTTCATATATATTCAAAAGTATGTATGAAATATTTGTGGTAAAAAAGAATCAAACAGTTAGAGCTTAATCAAACTCAAACTCCTGTGGGTTTTTTTCCCCCCATTGGCAACAGAAATTAATTGAACAAAAAAAAAATGGATTGATCAAAATAGAGGAGTCATACTAATGGAGAAATATTTTATTCATTTTTAAAATGCAATAAAATCAAAATTTCAAATTTCACAAAAATTTACTTTTAATTCTTATCTATTTTGCATGTTTAGATGAATTATAAATGAACAGACTCAATATTCATTGGGAGAACAGGTCTTATTAATAAAATATCATTTAAAATGTTATAGAAATTATTATTACCTAGTCATATTCACTGGGGACATCAGCAGGAGTCTTACACAAGCATCTGTATTCAGACTGATTGGCATGGAATGTCAAACATGGCAATATTCTTCTTGAATTCATCCATGATAGATCTATTGCAGGCTGGAATTCAAAGAGCTATCATCTTGATTTAGTTTCTTAATTCCATGTGGCTGGATTGCTATCCAAATGGTTACATGCTTACATAATACATATATCCTTAAAAAGTAAAACAATTTAGGTCCAAGAAATAAAAAAAAATCTTCCAAATGAAAGAATTTCATTTTCATTACATATGTATCTTAAGTAAAAGTATTTTTTTAATATTTCTAATTTTTAGGTATACTATTATTATTTCTAAAATAAATTATAATAAACATTAAAATATTATATTATAAAAATATAAAACTTAGTAACTTATTCTCAATTTTCATACATGCCGATGTATTTGTTTATTTTTCTTAAATCATCTTCAATTAAGAAGAAACTTTTTCTGATTCTCACATTTTTTTTTAAAAATTACAACTGAAACTTCTGGTGCAACTTTATCAAAAATAATTTTCTGAAACTTAAAAGCATGTCACAAATTCATCTAGATTTGAAATAAACTTACCATGATCATTTTGTCATGTGGTAATTTTTCAGGCTGTGATATGTACTACTGTCAACAATAAATTTATACAGGTCAAAAAAGATCAGTAAAAAAGGACAATTTCTTTTTATTAACAAAATTGATATATTGTTTTGACTATTATTCTAAATAAATAAAATTAGTACATACCACTGTATTATAAAAACCATTGGCATTCAAACCCTATCAATTAAAAATTTCTTCACTTTTAAAAAAAGGATAACTGAATGATTTGAAATTTCAGGCCTAATAATAATGTGAATAACAAATTATAAAATTTTAACTAAAAAAATAGTTTTTCATATCAATAATATTTCAAATCAATCTCAGAAAACCTTTTGGAATAATCGCATTAAAAAATTTTGACCAGTATGAATTATTTGTTGACTGGTACATGATCACAGTAAGTTTTTTCAAATCTAGATGAACCTGTAGAATGCTTTTAAGCTTCAAAAAATTATTTTTAATAAAGTTCCAGTTTTAATGTCAAATAAAAAAAAGAATGTGTAAAGGGGGGAAATGTTTTTCTTAATTAAAGCAGATGAAGTTGGACTTTGGAGTGATGAAGTTAGAATGATGTTAACTTTAAGTAACCTCATGAAGAGACAAAATTTTAAAAGTATAAAGCCCACATCATATAAGTAAACTAAAGGTATCTTAATTAAGTCTGCAAACTTTTCTTTAAAATAAATTTGTTTTATTTCTTAAAAAAAAAAATTAAAAAAAAAAAAAATCTGCACTAAACATATATATAAATTCAATTATGTATCAATTAATAGAAGTAAGAAATTCTTTTGTATTATAAATAAAACACACACATATATATATATATATATAACAAAATTTTTAATATAGATCTGCATATACATATCATTATGTTGCTAAATATGAAAACTCTATTTTTAATGCTTTTGAATTATGTATCAAAAGCATGATATTCTTAAAAAGCAAGGGAATCAAAAGAACTTAGAATCATACCAGAAAAATAAATATTATTTTGCCCCATTGTATAACATACCCAAAATTTATGAAAAGTCATTTTTCCCCCCAAGCTTAGAATAGTTTAATTAAATCAGCAACTATTAAAGTTTTTACCTGCATAAGATTTTTCATTTGCTTCTGTTGTCCATAGTCATTACTTAATAAAATATTTATTAAATATAAATTTCTCAAGTCATTGTAAGAAATGTTTGTAATATAAAAAGAATATAAAAAACATTGAAAATAAATTTTCAACATTTAAGTATACTGAAAATTTTGATACCAGTAACAAAAACCTCATGTATTTGAGATAGGTATAGAACAATATTTTTAGTTTTAACTATTTAGTTTAGTTTAGTAGTAACTTCAATAAAGTTACCAAATAATGAAAAAAAAATAACACAAAAAACTGAATTTTATCTCATTTAAAAGAAGAAAGGCATCTGCAAATCAATCACAAACTCTAAAAACCTAAAAAAAAATCAAAATTCTATTTATTAGAAGTACTTTAATATGTATATATATACACACACAAATGGATTAATTGATAGATGAATCTGATAATAAATTTGTTCATAGACTCCACTTCAGAAAAAATTTAAAATTACTTTAAGAAATTATTTTCAAATGATTAAAACAATCACAAATGTAATTTTCTTATTTCTTTAATTTGTACAATATTTTGACTAATGGTGAAACATGAGATTTTTAGTACTTTATAAAATTAATGCTATCCAAAATTCAAACAAAACATCATAGATGTAAAAAACTATTTTTCATATTATTCATAAAAATTCTCTCAAGACACGGTTGATAATTTGAAATATAGTATACAATAAATGAAAGCACTATAATATATTTACAAACTGTTGCTTTAAATACTAATTGAAACACTGACTGAACATGAAAAAATGAATTAATATCAATAACTTGAAGTGTAGCATCATTGAAAATTGATTCTACATAAAACTGAAATAACAATACCATGACAAACAAAGGACATATATACATCTTTAATTTTAACTTTCACTTTTTTAACGTCTGCAACTTATGAGAAAAAGACTCTGATCTTGATATATATTTCTCAAAAAAGTCAAGGAGTAAAATCAGGAGGCCATGGTGTTAATCCATTCCTTCTAACCTACCAGACCAGAAATTTCTCCACTATGAATTCACAAACTAAGGAACCCAGCTAGGAGTTACTGCATCTTGCTGATAAAAATTCATAATTGAAATTTTTATAACTGAGATGCAATAAACAGTTCCAATAATCATAAGTAAACGTTAGTGGTGCTGGGTTTTTTTTTTTTTTTTTTTCCCTGTGAAAAACAATGGCCCAATAACTTTATTATGCATGAGGCCACATTATTTATTAACTTCAGGTCTGTCTCTCACTACCTTTGCAGAAGCATGTGAATTATTTTATCTACATATACAGGGATTAAGTTAATTCTATCCACAGACATGAAATGTTGATTCAGAAGAAAAATAAATGCGATTTAAGTAATCGTTTTTCACATTAATTCTTTTCAGATCTACTGTACAAAAAAAATGCTAAAAATGAATAATCCAATTATACCAAAATTAAATTTAATGGTTATTTTGTAATAAAACTTAAAATAACGGCAAAACATCAAGCTCATCCTGCAACACAAAGCAAATATTTTCCATACAAAAAGGATATTCATTCATTTACAAAGTGTTCATCATGGCAAAATTTATAACAGAATTTTATTAACATTATTTATTACATTTATTTATTTATTTTTATTAACAGAAAATAATCAAATTCTTAATTTAATAGTTTGTTGCAATAAATATAAATTAAACACTTTTAAAAAATATAATGTAAACTGAAAATGTTTAATTGCTAACAAAAACATTTATAAACTAGCTTATATAAAGACAGTGTGAACATAAAGATATATTTGTTTTATATTAACTGTATTTTATTTTGTCCCATTAAATGACATTTAAAAATTCATCAACCAAGAATAATATTTATGAATCTAAGAAATGATGCAACTTTCCCTAAGCATTCCATTTTTTAGACACATTAAAATATAAAAAAAAAAGACTGTCAATTAAACATTATAAAACTCTGGTTCATTTAACTAAGTATTCACAAATCCTTGCCTTTCCCCTTAAAACATAAACAGAACTACTCAGTGTTACTTATCAGAAGTATAGTTGAAAAAAATTGCTTAAAAACAAAGCAGAACTATAATTTTTAATAAATTTTTTATCTTCACAGCAAGACCTGAAAGTTTAAAACAATTTATTACAAATGAATACTTTAAAAAAATAATCTTGTCACAGTTTATCTTGCAACAACAGATAAATTTTTTAATGATTTATTCTTTAGCATGTTTAATCTGTGAAAAATAAAAAGTTATACAGGATTTAAAATTTGATCGAGTTTCAATATGTCTAGAAATAATAAACAAATCATCTTAAATAATAAGGAACTTTCTCAAAATTGAAGCAAATTCCACTAATGATTTTCAATTCATAAACATAATATTTGCAAGAATTCAGTCAAACCAAAACTTTCTTTTTCCATTTAAGACAACCCTTAGGAAAGAAAAGTATTATTTAACTGCAGTATGAATTTTTTTTTTTTTTTTTTTTTTTTTTGCATCATTCAATATGAATGCAGTTTAATCTTAAAATATCTGAATTATAACATCTGTCAAAACTAAATTTAAAAACAATTCCCCTGGAAGGATTCCAATGAAAGGTGCATTAAATCTGTAAAAAATTTCAGTTTTCAATATTACAGTCAATGCAAGTTTTATAAAATCAACCCTATTATCTTTATTACCTAATCTATTACAAGCTAGTAGAATGTACAGAGAATTTGAAGAGGAAGTATATAAACAGTCACATGCCAGAGAAGAAACCTAATTTATCTGAGGAACTCTCAAGTTCAATTAGTGGTGTTGATGAATAACTGGGCATACAAGGGCTGAAAAAAAAAAAAAAAAAAAAAAAAAGAGATGTTACACCTTGCCTTGCCAAAATTGTACAAGAAGGCATGGAGGAATTTTTCATTGTTCTTACAGATCAAGAGTTTGGTGGAAATATCCTGAAATGGAGCATGTTCTGCTGATTTATAACTGGTCCCTTAGAGTTCTAAAAGATAAACAGTCAGCCATGCAATATTTGATCATTTTGGTAGATCAAGAAATATTCTGCAATATTGCATGTTAACTGTAAGCAACAGATCTTTCACACACAATAACGCAGCAATACAACAAATGTGCAAGGCTCCAAATAAAATTCATGGAATATGCATTTAATATCTAATATTTTAAGTCACTCTCTCATGTCAAACTCAGATCTTAATCATGTAGAAAACTTTTAGTATATGTTATATAGAACAAGTATTCAAAAGCAATATTCTCAATCAGTAACTTCACAGGATCTTAAGATTTGTGTATTCTCTAGACTGAAGATTCCTTAACTGCGGTTCATTGCATCTTTCAAGAAGGTCCATGTAACCATTTTATTCTTATAGATAACAAGATGATATGAACACTTGATCTTCTTTGTTCAAAGGAAAACCTATAAAAGAACAAGATCTGCTTTATTTTACTTTACTACTAAGCACAGAATCAAAATTGAGGTCATGGGTTTCTAATATTAGGCTTAATATTTCAAAAATGCATCATTTTACTCGTTAAAAATTTTAATTTAGTATGTTTACCTTTACATTTTGTTGAAAATAAATTAATTTTTAATAACCACAATTTCTCGCTTATTCCATAAAATGCACTTTACAAAATCCTTAAGATTTTTGTGTGAGGATGTGCTATTGTATATAATCTGCCCACATTTTTTTTTTTTTTTTTTTTTTCAAAAACTTCATTAAAAAATCTATTATATATAATCATCGCCTAAAAGTGCTTTTTTCACACCGAAAAAATTGATAGAACTTTATGCGAGAGAAAAGCAAACGATATTCTAATTATAAAAAAAGAAACATTGCTGATATGTTTGATGGAAGGGAGTAGGGCATCTACAAAAGTAAGCAAATGCAAGGTGCATTCTACATTGGTGAGTGCTAATAGATGAAAAAGGCTCAGGAAGGACTTAAAAATTAAGAACTAAAATTGCTTTATAGAAGGATAAATTAATATTTAACTATGATACTGGTCAAAATTTTCATCTCTCTTGTAAATGTAAATATCACAAATCATTGGGAAAATATTTTTTCGACTTTTGTTTAATGCATATCTTTGTTTTGGTTCCTACTATCTTAAATTTATAGCATTTTTTTTTTTTTTTTTTTTGCAAATGTGGCATCAAAAACATTTTTTAAAACAGAAAAGCATTTTGTTAGTTTAATGCAACAGGTAGAAAAATAGAATATGATTGGTATATGGCATGTCAAAAAACAGCAGTAAATTGCCTGTGAATTATACACTAAATCTTTTAATTTTTTCTGGTTAAAAATTACACTTATGGGTTATATGGCACTATGAATTATAGATGGTATTTTATGTCAGGCATTTATTGATTTTACAAAAAATAAATAATTGTACCGTTTAAAAAAAAATCTATATCAACTACAAACCTTTTAAAATGCAGCAATTAAAAAAAATTTCACAAAAAATGTCTCCAATTTTTAGTATATTCACACATGGAAACATTTGCATGCAACACTTAAGTTTTTAAAGATATTTTACAATATGAGAAAATTAATAGATTTTGCATTAAAACTTGGTTTTCTTGGTCTTGGTTAAAAAAGATCTTAGCATAATTTTAAAAATATTTAAGCAATACACAAATTAATGATAATATAAAATAAGAAAGCATCTATAAATTCCAAAACAATAATAATGATCTGGTGCATTTTTCTGAAAATTATAAATATAAATCTAAAGATTACATTCTACAAGCAAAAAAAAAAATTAAAAATAAATATAAAACTATTAAATTACCATTTCAAATCTAGCTTACTGTTCATGATACAGATGGAAAACTTTCCAGTCAGCCACTTTGATACGATAGAGGAAAAAAAACCAAAAAAGATTTCTCTGGATTATCAGATAAAATACTGAAAAATTGATGACTTCTTCCACATTTAAAATTGATTTTAAATGTGATCAATCTAAAAACAGAGCAGCCAATACATATAAATAAAATGAACAAAATTGCTATTTTAAAAATAAGCTAAACATGTAAGTTTTATACATGTATATCTTTCCAATAAGAAAAGAACATGAAAGCTACATAGAATTTGCCCTCGATATAAAAAAAGCCAAGAATGCCAAAACGCTCTAGATAAATATGTGTTTTCAAGCAGCATACTTCCACAAGGGCATGACAAAACTAAAGGAACAATCATAAATGTACTTTCCTTCCTATTACAGATTTTTAATAGCTTAAGAAGCTCTAAACATTAGCTTGATATTTCTAAATGAAACAATATAATCTAATAAAATCTGCAATTTTATTCGATCAATACTGCCAACGCTCCCATTTGAGAATATTGGTGGGATTTCCCTACCCAATTACTTAACAATAATATGATATTTTAAGCTATTTGATCCCAGTTACCATTTCTATATATGACAGTAAATTTAAGAAAGATTTTTTTAAAAAAAGCAATTTTTGCTATTTTCCATAAATAACAAAATGTTTCTGCAATATAACTTTTATATTAAAAAAGCAACATTTATTTTTAAATATAAAACAATCGAGGAAACTTTTCAAGGAACATCAATAACCTTCATAATAGAGATGAGAAAAATTGTTTCATTTTCATTAACAATGTTACCATTAATGCTCATATAAATTAACAGTTAATTTTAACCATTAAATTTAACACTTCTTAACAACTTTCTTTAATGTATGATTATGCTACGTATATGGATACCATACAACGAACAGCATTAATTTGAATTGTAATATAGAATATATATATCAAGAGACCTACCTACCAAGAGAAATATTAAATTTTTGTCTTGCATTTTTTGTATCTAACAATTGCACTATTTTTTTTTTCATCTACAGAAAATTAAAATTTCTAATTCAATATACTGGTCTAAAATAATTAAAAAAGAGGGTTTTGATTTAGTTTATATACTTATTTTATATAAAAAGAAATATTATTTTTGGAAAACATTTGTTGTTAGAAATTTCAAATCACAATGAATGCATTGATTAATTAAATAAAATGAAAGACTTATTTATAATTATATAAAGATAATAGAAATTCTTTAAAAAAATTGATGAAACAAATATTGTTTTGAATATATGAATTTTTTCAGACTTAAATATTAATAACTTCATCTTAAATGCATTTCTGAAAAGATTGCAATCATAAATTTATGCATAAAAAATCGATCTGTGAATATATATATATATATTCTAAATAAAAAAATAATATTCTTTGAGAAGAATTTTTATATCTAATATTTTTTAATTTATTATAAACAAAAATTATTTACCATTGCTTGGTTTTGGTTTCAGTTAGCATTCTTTATTTCAGCATGTTTTGTTGATAAAAAAATTTAATAAAATTGATGAATTAAATTTTTAAAAAATATATGTGTATTATAAAATATCATATTTTATATATCACAACCTATAATCTATAATGCTTAACCAAATGTGTAACAAATGATGCTTTAACCTTTAATACATTTTATAACCTACAATGCTTTAATCGATTAAAGCATTCTCATTCAGAAAATATTAGTTGTAATACATATCTATAATTTAATCATGTAAAAGCAATTAAAAAATAATAAAACACAAAAATGGCAAATAATCAAATAGTAACTATTAAGCAATAGAAATGTTCAATAAGAATACTTTAAGTTTTAAATAGGCTAAACTTATCTGGAGTAAAAAAATAATGCAACCATGAGTGTGAAAGTTGTATTTAACTTAAGTTAAATTTAACTCAACTCTGGGATTTATACATTAAATAACTTTCTTCTTCTTCTTCAATGGTGCAACAGCCCTATGGTGGTCCAATGCCATCTGTCTACTGGCAGATTCCGAAACAGGAAATGTTTTCTTTTTATGGTGTTGGGTAGTTAGCCCACAGTCATATTAGACTGCAACCTATGATTTAAAGTAGATTCTGAATGCTACAAACATCCATGGCACCGGTGGGACTTGAACCCAAGACTCATGGCACCAAGCACCAGTCACTCGATCTCGAATAACTTTGCCCTGACAAATAGTTGAATTCGTTAAAATCAACTAGTAACATCAAGTCCTAACTATCTGAAGAACTGAATCAACTGGCATTAAACATCACCTAGTGTCAAGGCTGTGAAGTACTATTATTGAAAGTACTATTGAAATCAACTGCTAAAAAATATTCTCTAGCAAAGAAATAAATTTAACTACATTGACAAAAAGTAGCTGATTTCCAGTGCCATCTGGCATTGAAGTTGAGTACCACTGCCGTTAAAGTAACAGTTAATTTTTCATTTTGTCAATTAGAGTTGACCTAATTCTTTTCAAAAATTTAAAATAATTAATGTATCTAAATTAATAGTTATATTAATATTTGCAAAAGCCTACTTCATATATCGAAATCAAGAAGGTAAATAAAATATAACAAATAAAATATTAAACAGGGGTTTTTAATACATTGTTTAGCATGTGTATTTTTTTTTTTTATTAAATATAAAATGTTGAAATAAAGACTGTAAAGGTTTATTTTACATAATATTGAAAATGAGCAACTTTGTATTAATATATTGTAAATGAAGTGATTATAACTTAAAATGAAAAAAAGCCATATTGATAAAGTCAACTGCTATACATCACTTACTTAGTTGATAAATTCAAGTTGCACTTTTCTGGTAATTAATAAAGTGTTTTATTATTTTGGAATAGCTTTCAGCTGGTATTAATTAATCTATATAGATAATTTCCTATTAAAGTAATATTGATTCTATCTTTAATTATGTACATTATATATTTTTATGTAACTGGCATACATATTAGTGAAAAGTAAAAATTGCAACAAAACAAGAATAGTGTTTAAAAAAATTTCCCCCTCAGTGCTGCTTGCTCTTTCTTGATATCAGCAAATCGGGTTTTATTTTACAGCACTGGGGTCCTTCCCGATTCTCCATCAAGAAAATCCTTGCAAGAATTACATTAAGAAAAAAAAGATAAAAGTCAAAAGAAAACTGACCCTTTAACGGGGGTAACAGAAGTACAGTGTATGGATAATATGTATGAATAAGTATGAACTTGCTGTGCATATCAAGAATTGCATTTACTATTATCACTAGAAACAAATAAGTATATATGCAAATAATGAAATTACAATCTTTAACCTCTTTAGATAATGTTCCAATTATAAAATTATTCTTGAAGTATATACGAAATATAAGAAAGAAAAAAGATTCAACTATGTGGTATTTAAAAATTTTTTTTCTTTAAATAAAAATTTTAATGGAGTGTCAAATTTGTGAAGTTTACTTGTCTGTGTTTGAGTAAAAATTTTTAGGAGAAAAGATATCAGAATTTTTATTAACCTAAATATTTATTAAACTAAGAAAAAAATAATCACTTTTATAAATATTTTCAAAGTCTTAACTTGAAATTGATAAAAAATGCAAAAATTAATTTCTTTTTTTTTAATCTGCTCTAGTAGTGCTAATTGTTATATAGTCATTAAACATTTTAAATGAAATTGAAATTAAGATTTTACATACTATTAAACAATAAATTACAAATTATTCAAAGAGATTGGTTCACAGAAGCCTGTATG
Organism: Caerostris darwini; assembly: GCA_021605075.1. Taxonomy (NCBI): domain Eukaryota; kingdom Metazoa; phylum Arthropoda; class Arachnida; order Araneae; family Araneidae; genus Caerostris; species Caerostris darwini. The sequence goes on along the minus strand of BPLQ01012178.1, from coordinate 20,343 downwards.
ATGAAAAGGAAATGTATTTAGTCTTTGAAGTGAAGCATTATTTAATAAACTGGGTTTTTTAATCAAACGTTTAGATCTGAGTAATTGCAAAGGAAACATTATTGATCTTAAATTAAAAATAGTTTACTTCATTCTGAGTACTTTACTCCACAAGACTTTTCATGATGATACTTCAGAACATTTTTTATGAAGTGAGGAAAACCTGTAATACAAGGGAAAATAACCTGAATACGAATCATATAATTATCACACAATAATAACTTAATAATACTTAACACATCATATAATTTGAAAGATTATAAATTTACTTCATAGCGTTTGACTAATTCTTAAATCAGCTTTTGATTAAAATTGTCAAACAATAGAAAATAAAAATAGAAAACAAACAACAACAATCAAATAGAAAATATTTGTTTAATAACATTCTCTATGCACGCAAGTAAATTTTTTTCATATTCATAATATAACAACGAAAATTCGCACAAATCAAATCACTTCGTAAAAGCAGTTCAAAACAAAAAAAAACAATAATTATATTACAGTAAATAATTCATGCTTTTCTTACCTTTATATTTTATTATCCACTGATAATTAGATAATAGATTTTCTTACATGCAACCTATACTTAGCGAGAATTTTTTTTTTTTTTTTTTTTTTTTTTTTAACAAATCCTTACAAAAATACTTAACTTAACATGGGGTTTTGAGATTCATGCCCGCGAATAACATTTTTGAAGTGCGAATTCTTAAATATGTTTTGATTGCAAGCACCAGACAAATGGCAAGGCTTATTGTTTCTAATTTAATCAAAAAATCGATTTGAGAGAAAACATTACACAGACTTTTAAAGATTTATTTTCCTTAATTTATCGTGATGTCATAAGAAATTTTATTTTATTTACAAAATGAATTTTAGAAAAAGCAAAGTGGGAAAAAGTTCAAATTGTAACTTACTTGACATTTCCCTTAAAGAACTTGTTTTAACGTGCATAAATATACTACTAAATAGTGATGGGTCGAATCAGTATGATCGACATAAATGGAACGACTCATTACATCACTATGCATGTTACGAATCATTCATTTTCATTCCCTTCTGTTTGAACGTTCAAAGTTTGTAAATATTTCAAGTAACATACAAACTTCAATTCAAAATACTATAATAGTAGTAAATAATAGTAATAAAATTATAACATTGCTAATGTGAAAAGTACCAATATTTGTAATTGTATGTCTGCTGTTAATGTTTAATTTTGCAATTTTATTTATGTATTATTGTCACATCATTTTGATTGCTATTAGTATTATTTTTTAATGTTATTTATTAACATTATTTTATTTTTTCTTATTGTATAATTTAATTTTTCAATGAATTTAAATATTTTTTCCTCGTTCTGATAATTATATTTGTTGGCAAGTGGGGGCCCCACTATTCAAAGACTACTTAATAATGTTATAAACAAACATTTTAAACTAAATATCAATATCTTTTAAAAAATACTGAAGTCTATGATATTGATACAAAATGTGACAAAATAAATGTGTGAAGAAATGATAAAATTCCATTTTGTTCAGACTATTTATTATCACTCGTTAGAAAAACTATTTTAATTTCAATAATTGTAATATTTGAACAATTGATTAAATTTATTTTAATATTTTTCTATTAAATCTCTCATCTTTTCTTCATAATATGGCAATAATAGATTTAATAGTTGCAAGATTTCATTAAAACATTAAATGTTCAACAGTATTGTTAATTTAAGATCTTAGCAGCAATGAAGAAAAAACCATATACATTTAAATTAAACATAAAAATTTTTAAATATTATAAATTATAAAATTAATTAAAAAGAAATATTATTATTTTGAATAAAAATTTACTACTCAACTTTTGTTATGCTGAAATAAATAAATATATATATATATACACACACTGGTGTCCAAAAGTTAAGCATAAATCGTAAAATGCGAAAAATATGGAGTAAATATTCGTAAAATTATTCCAAATTTCTTGCGGATATTAATTGGATGAAGAAGAAACATTGGGTTTATACAAAACTTTTCAGTCGTCTACTTCCTGAGCGAAACACCTGCGCATGTCGTAACGCAGAGAAACTGATTCCTGCAGCATAGGCAGTTCAGACAAGTTTCGTGCAACTGCTGTGCGAAGGAACGTTGTTAACCATCAAACAAGGTGAATGATGGCACAAAGACGCCAATTGGACATGTTTGAGAAAGGAGGAATCGTTGCAATGCTGGAATCCGGATGATCACAAACCGAAGTGTCTCGAATTTTGAATGTGGACCAGTCTGTGATCTCAAGACTGGGGCAGAGGTTTCAAAGAACGGGCGATGTTACCCGACAACCAGTATCAGGTCGACCAAGAGTCACAACCCCTAGCCAAGACCGATATCTGGTAATAAGTGTGCGACGTCAGAGGGGCAGTACTGCCAGAGCACTGGGTTCGGCGCTCACAGTCGCCACAGGAATACGAATTTCGAGACAAACTGTTTACATGAGACTCGATCCTGCTGGCCTATATGCCAGAAGACCAGCAGTTTGCATTCCCCTCACGTCTGCGCATAAATGCGCTCGTTTGAACTGAAGTTTGAAACATCAACATTGGAGTGTGGGAGAGTGGGCCAATGTGATGTTCAGTGACGAGTCCCGGTTTAGTCTCAGTAGTGATTCTCGTCGGGTAACGACATGGAGAGAACGTGGAACACGTTTTGAACCAAGAAACATAACGGAAAGGCATCATTTTCCATCAAGGGGAGTAATGGTATAGGCAGGCATCATGATGGACGGCCGCACAAACCTCCATTTCTTTGACACGGGGTCTGTGACAGGTCAAAGATACAGAGACGAAGTTCTTGAGCCTTATGTTCGCTTGTTTCGAGGTGCTGTTGGTCCTGACTTTATATTCATGGATGATAATGCGCCATGTCCCCGATCGGTGCTGGTTGATGACTTCCTTGAAACGGAAAACATCCAGCGCATGTCGTGGCCTGCGAACTCCCCTGATTTAAATCCTATCGAGTATGCATGGGATATGCTCGGGAGACAAATTGCAGCCCTTTCGCACCCACCAAGCTCCGTTACAGAACTGAATTGGTAGATTCCTCACACAAGAACTTGATGCAATAGCGAACTCCAATCAACAAGTACTCCAACTTGGTGACTTCAATTCCAAGCATCCTGCATGGAATAATGGATGCAGCAACATAAATGGTTCTATTCTATTCGATTGGACAAATCTTAATGCATTCAATGTTATTGCTCCTAATGATCCCACATATTTCTGCCTTCACAATCCTTGCAATAGTACTCTTGACATCGCACTTCTTAAAAATTTAAACGCCGGGCCTGCTTCTTCTATCAACGATCTTTCCAGTGATCATAACCCTGTGACAGTTGGAAGTCTCTCATAATTTATTTACGCCCTTCCTCAATAGAATAATCACAACTACCAATTGGAATATTTTTACTAAAATTATCTCTCAAAGCATTCCTGGTAATCCAGTCATCTCCAATAATCAAGATATTGACAAAATAATTGATAAATTCAACCATGCTATTACTTCTGCTATCAACCTTGCTAGCAATTCTAAAGAAATCAGTATTCCTCCATAAAATATTCCTACTGAAATCACTTCTGAAATTGCAGAAAAAAACAGAATTCGAAAATTATGGCCAAATACCAGGCTTCCTCCGTTCAAGCAATCCCTCAACAAGCTTCAAAAAGAAATAAAGCAAATGATTCACAAATTAAAAACCACTTGCCTATTTACTGACGATTCTGCTGCAACCGTTTGAGCCCACAACTCATTCATCATCTCATAGCAAGTATGGTAAATCTCTGTGCAGCGTGCCTGGCTGTCAGAGGTGACCACACGCCTTATTAAACTGCAGCATCAGTATTTTATTTAATGTATTCTTTCCTTTTTTCTTTAAAGTATGAACCCCCCTTTTTTCTTTAAAGTATGAACCCTTCCTTTTTTCTTTAAAGTATGAACCCCCCTTTTTTCTTTAAAGTATGAACCCTTCCTTTTTTCTTTAAAGTATTACCCCTCCCTTGAACCCTCAGTTTTCTTTCAAACTTCTACTTTGGATAATATAATTAATTATTATCGTTCTTTTGATTTGCTTTCTTATTTTATAACCATTTTACACTCGCATATCACGTTTCCCAAAATTCTGAATTGTAGTTCCTTCTTTATTCACAAAATTATCAATTATGCTTAACTCTTGGACACCAGTGTACTTATAACCAAGGAGACTTTATCCTTTGACACAATGGAAGAATTTACACTATGTAAAGAATGTAAGTTCATATGTGAAAAAAACTGGAAGTAAAAGAGATAGAAATGGTATCAAAAGAACTTTTTTCACGTGTTAGCCCAAACACTCACATTGAGCAGCAAAGATTTTACTGCACAAAAAAAAAAAAAAAAAAAAAAAAAAGACCAGGAAAACCCACACAATCGTCTATTTTGAAAAAATCAACAACAGTGGAAGTTCAACAAATATCTTCAGAAATAATTGTAACTTCTAAACGTAATTCTAATAAGGGTAAGAATTTTGTGTTTGTAGGCTATGTTGCTGTTTCTGCAGTTATACGTATGCTTATTTATTAACTACACTGTTTTCATCCTTTTTACTAATATTAAACTTAGTTATTAAATTTATATTAAAATAGTTTTAAAAAATATAATTTATACATGTAAAGTGTTTTAGGTATTAAAAATATATACATTATAATTAAAAACAGTAAATTAAAACTCCTGCAGTAAAATAAAAAAAAATCTGTTACCAGTCTTCATATAGATATCTCTTAATTTCCCTTCTTTCAATGAATAAACAGGGTTTCCCTTAATAATCAATTTTCCCAACCATAATCATTATTTTAAAAATTTCCATCTGTAAATAATGAAATTCAAAATACGGATAGTTATAACAACTTAGTGTTTACTAACACAGTTGCATGATATATGAAACTGTTGCCAATACAAGATTACAAATGATGATATCTTTTAAAAATTTATTTGTTGTATGCTTTATAAAATTCCAAATGCATTAAGATTCTTCTTCAGATTTTAAAGCATATACTAAATAATTTTATATTATTTAGCACTCGTACGATTGATATGAAATAAAATCACATGATTTGTACCTCAATTGAATTAAACTCAATCATTTTGTATGTCGAAATTCAATATGATACTAATATATTGATGTATTTATAAGAATATTAGAATTAGAATCGGATGTTAAAAATTATATTTTATTTAATGCATATATATTAAAATTACTTTTTGTTTAATGTATGTTAATAAAGGCATGCATTATTGAATTGGCCACATTACAGTAATAGATGTAATTATTAATTTTTTTTTTTTTTTTTTGCATTTTTTAACGACTAACAATTTTTTTTTTATCCTTCTTGCAACTTCGAATATTTGGAATTCTCAACAATAAATATTTTTAATGGAATTATCGTACCAAGTTTTTTTATGGATTTAATACAAAAAATATGATTATTAAATTATTTAATATAAAAAAAATTAAATATTTCTCTGAATTTGGTTTCCACATGCTGTTTTACATTAAATGCCTTATTTATTTAAAATCAGAATTATTTTAAATAAATAATAGTAAGAATAAAAGATTCATTTAAAATTTAAAAATATCAAATGATCTACGAGTTTTGATTGCATGAGGGAAAAAAATGTTTACATGTTAATACATAATTTTTTTCTATTTGTATAAGCAAAATGATGTTTATTAATTTCAAAATTAAGTCTAATATTTGTATAAAATCTTTCCTAAACGCCATCGGATCTCCTTGTATTTTGCAACAGTGTCTGCAACAAAACCGCCAGCGAATTTAATCTGAGCCCTCATGTTCACCAGCGGCGCCACTGAGCCACGAATCAAGTTTAAAGATTGTTCAACTATCAACCATTGATCATTTGTTAATTTTAAAATATGGTTTCCTGTTAGTGCCGAAATAGATAAAACAGAAACTTGGTTTTTATGTTTCGTGAAGTGGCAAAACAGAATTAGAACTTTTTCACAAAAATTGCTCATTTATTAATTTTTTTTTCATGCATTTGTTCTTGACATAATGATTTTAAGCCTGTTTTTACAACTAAATGTATTACGTGCATCCTGTTATTTATATTTACAGCAGCAACGGTGTTAAGAGCGTTATCCGTTAAAGTTGCAGCTATTTTGTGAACAATTCCCCACTTTTCACATTCCAGCGTAGAAAAGGAACGAAATGTTCTGATGAATGATTTTCAAGCTCAATACATCCCAGCAAATTTGTGCACAAAATTGATTTATCTGCACTAATGTAATGAACAGTAATGGTTAAAAAACTCTTATTTTTAAAAGACGTCCATCAATCATCAGTAACGGCTATAACCAAAGTGGATGCCAATTTAGTTTTTATACTTCTTCAAATAAATTATAGCTTGTCTGAGGCCGACGGCCATATAAATGTCTTATTTTATGTAAATATTTTTAATAATAGACTGTAATAATAATATATTAATATATAGACTTTTATGTAAACATCCAGGACAGAGTTGATTAATAAATTTTTTTGAATTCTGCTAGCCACTCGGCTATCAGGCCTCTTTTTTGAAATCTGTATTTTCTGCTAAACAACGGTTGAAGCTCTTTACATAACATTTTTAGTAGTTGCAAAAGATTAGTTTGATGTGATTTAAGAAAATGGATTTTATACTAAGGAAAATTTTTATGGAGGCATCACATAGTTGCTTAGAAGACAAATTTTTAGAAGCAAAATGTTTTTCAACTTGGGATGGATGTCAGTCACGTCTGATGAACCTGCTGCCTATGCCAACTGTATGAAGGAAGAAGTAGTCGGGGAAGCTAGGACTTCATTGTCTAAATTTGAATTTTTTGATGACTGTCTAAATAAACTCGATCTAGAATTGAGGTTCATCAGAAATCTTGTTTTGATTGAATTTCATGACCGAGATGGCAACGGCAATGGACATTTTTAAAGGAGTTCCCTTGCAACAAAACTGTTACTAAAACTCCATATCTTAAAAGTAAAAAATGAAATCAAAAGATTAAGGCAGCACTAGAAAATTCAAAAAATTAAAATTTAAAAAACTTAATTTTTTTAAAAATGCAGTAGAATTAAAAAAACTTAATTTTTAATTATTTAAAAGACCTAATAGGTTTCCATCGAATTTTTAAATACAGTAAAAACTCTGGATAAATAATTAAAATTTAAAAAAGATAAAAATAATTAAAATTAAAAAGATTTTAAGAGTTAAAAATAAAAAGACAAGATAAGGAAAATTGGCTGGCCTAGGGGGTATGAGCACTCGGCCTTTTGGTGTCATAGGTTTACAGATTTACAGAAAGTAGCATGATCTAAAAAATGTTCAACCCTCCGTCGTTTGACTTTGGGCTCAGTTTAAACAAACAACGAATTCTTCGCACGGTTAGGTAGGTCTTCTTTTCGTCGTGAGGCATCGTTCTGCCGGATAGAATGCTGGGATTGCTTGCAGTAGTTTCGGATCTGAAGGCTCATGTTTCGAAAAAGGTTTTACAATATGATTTAATGTAGCTTAGGATGGGGTCTATTTGCAGGTCATTATGAATTATTTTCCTTCAAACAAACGAAGGAGCGTCTACGAAATCACTGAGAATTGTTTTTGGTAAACTTGCAGCTTTCTCAGATTGGAAATATTTGTTGTTACCCAGATTGGGCAGCCATACAGTAGAATCGGTCTCAGAATTAATTTATAAATCAGAACTTCGTGCTCAATTAAAAGTCGACAGTTCCTACAGATAAGCGATTCTATTTTTTTGCTAACGGCGGCAGTTTTCTACACCGCGGATCTTAGGTGTGATATAAAAAAGGAGTTTTGAATCCTAAATATTGGTATTCCTTTACCGACTGGATAGGCTGACCAAAGACAGTTTTCTTCGAGGATTCTCGGTAATGTTTTTGGTAACGAGGATGTAAGCGCATTTGGCCGGGTTAATTTTAGCTCTCCAGTTCTCTAACCAATTTTTTAATCTTTAACACTGAGTTTGCAGTGAGCTTACGATGATAATATGCAGTGTCATCAGCATATGTGGTTAAGTTACAATTAATAGCCTGTGGAAGATCATTAAAATAATGTATAAAAATTACAAGACCGATTAGTAAAGAGGCTTAAGCCGCACCGCTAAGAGCAGGTCTGGGAGAACAAATATAATTTTCCAATTATACGCCGAAGCTACGCCGTATGCCAAGAAAAATTTCCTGTTGATCATACTGCTGTGTGGGGCCTGATGCTCAATCAGGTGTAGCTCTGGAGTATGGTACCACAGACTTCAGGTCCGAATCCTGGCTGTGGCATAGATTTTTACAAAAAATGCAGAATTTAAACTGGCGAAATGACAATTGTGTTTCCTTTGTCTTTGAACAAAATAGCTCTAATGAAACTTAAGCGTTTGAGAAATAAAATAATTAGATGTAAAAACACCATAAATGTTTATGAAAAAATAATTTTGTTAAAAAAAAAAAGAAGAAAAAAACCCAAAGAAAGAAGCTCCATTGAAAGATGTCTAGACTAAATTGATTATTATTTATGTATTAAATATTAGAACTAACTTTTTTCCAAAATCAGTATCCATGTAAATTTTTTTTCATTAATATTTAAACTGTGTTTCTCTTAATATCAGGATGAAATATTGCTTTATTTTAATACAAAAGTTTAAAGTTATTCCACTTATATAATATAATGAATTATTTTATTAGTATTTACTAAATTATAATGAATTATTTTTAGTTTAAATAATGTAATTAAAATATTAGGAGATAAAAATTTAGCTTTACTTACAATAAACAGTATTAACAGTTAATTAAAATAATAGTGAATAGAATTTATTATTGGTAATAAGAAATGAATTCTTTTTCTAAACGATTCAAAGAGAAAGAAGAAAAGAGAAAATAAACAAAACGATTCAAAGAGAGTTGAAAGGTAAAATTAAAAGAACGAAGTTTAATATATTTGGGGGTATTTCTTAAAAAACACATTTTATTTCGATACTTGATGGAGTTTTGTATTTATTATTATTTTTAAGGAAAAAAGGAGTTTTGAATTTCATATACGATTACGATTAATACGATTATATAACTGCCAAAGCAGAAAATTCCTCTAGTATACTTTTGTTGTTATTAAAGGAATGTTTGGATTTTAAAGGGAAATTAATTACAAAAAGAGCATTATTATAAATATGTTAAATTTAATAAAGTGTCGATTTTTCTTTCAAAGTGTACCAAAGGTACAATAGACTTCCATTTAAATTGAATTAGAGTGGCATTAAATAATAACTACTAAAAATTTTGTGCTTTGCTTCAAAGATCTTGATAGTTGATAATTTGTATTTTTTTCATTAACATTAAACTATTCGGATGATTTTGAGAATTGAATAAACATTCACATTTTTAATTTAAGTGATTGTTCAGATAAGTTTAAAGGATATTTAAAAAATCATAAAAAAACATCTATGTATAACACCATAACTTCCGATTGATAATAAGGATCGAAAAATTATAATCCTTTTTAAGGCAGGTAAAGAATTAAAGAGTTTTTGCATAACGTTTTTTATCGTTCGATATATTTCTTCCTAGCGCGCATGCTCATAGGAAACATTTTACTTATTGCGGATGCATATCTGTAATACTGCACTATGTGCATGCGCACTAGGAAAAAACAATATCAGACGATAAAAAAACTTTATTGAAAAACTCTCTATTATAGGTAAGAAATTACGGTAATAAAATTTTAAAAATGCAGTCAACATATTCTTCATGACAGACTAGTCACTAATATTTTACTTGTAAAATAATTAGCAAAAAAACTGTTCGTGAAATCAGAGTATTATTAATGAAGTTTTACAACGAATCTTGGCTAGACATAGACCCGTGGCCTTGGTAAGGGATAGTATTTTTGGCATGCTTGACCTGCAATTCCGATTACGAACATCTCCTTAAAATAACATATTTGTTTTAACTTTTAAATAATTAATAATATGAGCATACCTACTATCACTTCACAGTAATCCAAATTAAGAGGGATTGTCCAAAACTCTATTAATTTGGATTACTGGGAATATGGAACTACTACAAAGATTATTTAAAGCTAGGTCTAAGCAGATCTTCTATTAAAATACTATTAAATCTAATGTTATGTTAAAATCCAAAATAAACTCAGTTTTAGTGACACCAATAGCGAACACATAAAAACATTCGCTGCAAAGGACAAAGAATGTCGACTGTTGGAGTCCCAGGGTTGACAGACCCGCACCTCCAGCTCCATTATGCTTAAAAATAGAAATATTTCCGTAATTATATTCCAAAAAGAATGAAAAGGAAACGAGCCCATGCCCGTGTATATATTTCCAGGCAGTTGTCCAAGTGGCCAACGTTAGAAAGGAGGATAAATACTAGGAGGGGCTTCATATACGGTTAAGGTTAGACTGTAAACAAATAGTTTCTGCTGTCTAATGAATTGAGTTGTTTGTGTGGCAAGGAGCTCTAGAGAATCAATCATTAATCCAGAAAGGCACCAAGTGTTCTGTTTTAGATGGCAAATCCCCCTAAAACAAATCACAATCTTTCGCCGGTATCTGAATGCTAGTTCCGGCCAATGAGGAGAAGTAAACAGTGGCTAAAAAAGAGAATAGTTGAGATAGAGAGACACTAACAGCAGAGAATATAATGTAAAAAAAAACTGATTATCGGTGTTAACTAAGAAATGAAAAAGCAAGGTGATCTCTTCGAGAGAGAGATGATTTAAAAGACTGATTATCTGTGTTAACCCTGTAAGAAAACAGCTTTTTCCGAACAACAGAGCAAAGAGGTAATCAGAGAACGGTTAATCGTGAAGAGCTCTTTTCCCCCCTTTCCCAGAAAATTTCAAAAAAACTTTCGTGAAGAAACCTGAACTTCATTTTTTATTGGAACTGGGTTATTTAATAAAAATGAACTTCGTTTACATTGATTTCAAAGAATGGTCGTACCGTTCATTGAGGAAGGTTGAGGTGTGATGTATATGACACATATTTTGGTATGATGTATTTAATTTTTGTAATATACGTTCTTTATTTGTTGGGATGTATTTATTTTTTTGTGATATATGAACGTTCTATTATTTGCACCTATAAACCTTCTATGATATTATTATTTTTCGTAATTGCTAATTGACAAGTCCATCACTTAAATATTTTTAACCTTATATAATAATGGTATTTTGAAGTCAAATATTTTCAATAGAAGTCATATGATAACATCTCTAAAATTTGCACATGCTACTATTATAATTATATTAATGATTTTCATATGATAACTGCTTTTATTAACATGTAAAGATAATATTATCAGTAGACCTATAATTGAACTGAATTACTGACACTACTTTTTTCTGCTCTAACAATCGAAATTAAATTGTATATTTTATTTAAATCAAATATTGCACAATTGCTTGATACTTGTATTTTATGTTCATAATTAAAAATTCAAATATGCAGAATATCTATAGTATGAATTGTATTAAAATTATTTATATAATTATTAAATTTTTAGCTATACATTTGGATATTTATATAATATTATCCTTCATCATATATATAAAAAATTAAAAATAACATACAGATATGTTACTGTGAAGGGTATCAAAAGTTTGTAGTATTTCTGATGTAAATTCTAGAATTCCTTACAAATCAGAAGATTATTAATTTTGAAATAATTATATGTCTTTCTTCGATGATGTTTTTATATATTATTTCATCGGAGTTTTAATTTAAATTAGAGATTTAATTTTTGGGAAATACCTAGCTGCCTTTTCTACAATATTCTCCATGGTAAAGAACGAATGACCTGATGTAAATTAACTGGTCATTTCATTGGTCAGAAAAGCTAACATAATCTTTCCAACAAGATTCTCAGCATTTTCCTAATTTATATTTCAATAAATTTCCCGAAATTTGTAGCTGATAAAAGAATTTTGATCAATGGATTTTAAAAAAGCTGATTCTAGTTCTTGCATCTAGTAAAGATTTCATAAATCTATACCGTTAAATTATAGAAAATTAATTTTATATGTATCTTAATATTTAGCAAATTAATTTATCTTATGTAAGAAGTCTATTTGCAATTATGTAGCTATTTCTTTCTTATTACTATAGAATAAAATACAGTTTTCAAAAAACTGAGATTTATGGACAGAGATTTAAGCATCTGGTGAAAACCCACCTTACTCTCCATGAACAGTATAAGATACCCGGGATGCCATATTTGGCCAACTTATTCCCCTATTGGCGCCACATCCCAACCTTCACTATTTTCCGATTTGGTATAAATGTATTTTAAAAGGAGAAAATAACTTATGAAAAATATCTGAAAAACTATCCATATTATAAACATTAAATCACGAGGAACTCATCTCAATTTGATATATGTTTATCTTTTCATTGCAGACACATACATATTCCAACAAATTTTTTCAAGTTTAATATCAATAAAATAAGCAATAATAAGAAATAAGAAATCTAAGAAAATGTTTAAAAATGTGTATTCTAAAAATTTGTTTTAAGAAAACTGTACTCAATTAATTATGAAGAGCAGAATTTTTTTAGCGGTAAGATTGTACTTATTATTTTTTTTTAAAAATTGATATTTAATTTTTTTTTTTTTTTTTTCGTTATCGTTATCGTTTCGTATTTTTTTTTTTTTTTTTTTTCGTTTTATGACATATTTAAATGTAATTATGCAAAACACTAAAAAATTAATAACATTTCTCTTTAGGTTTTAAAAATTTTGCTTTTCTTTCTGTCTATTTTAAAATGAAAAAGAATGATCAGTGATTTTAAACATGCAATATATAGATAATACAATATATATACTGCATAATATAAAAGAGTACTGTAAGAATTCTAGAAAAGTAATTTATTGGATAATTAGATAGCCTTCAATGAGAAATTTGATTAAAAGGCAAATGTATTAATTTAATAAAATTTATTTCCGCTTCTTAAACAAGAACAAGGCATGAAAAATGTAACAGCACAGTTAAAAATAAAATTAAAAAAAAAATTAATAATAATCTTCTTGAAATTAAAAGTGTGTTAAATTTTTTTCTACATAAGAGTATGTGGCTCTAATATGCCTTTTCAACTCCTCCGCCACAGATATCACATCAGCATCAAGGGTGTTGAAGGCGACACGCTCAAGATTCACACATTTCTGAACCAGTTCTTTCAAACCCGCTCTGGAAAGACTGCATTCATGCACAGCGATGGTATTTAGTTGGGGCAGAGAATTCTTTTTGAAGATTTTGTGCAGTAGAGTGTCATCAAAACAAAGAGCATCGATAAGAAGTAGTTCCCTCAAATTCAAAGCATTTCGCAAAAGATATTCCAAAGATTCTTTATCCACTTCGTAAACGATTAGCTTTTTCAGCTTTCTAAAATTGTTCGAATCAGTTTCAATGCCCCCTGAACGATTGCACTGCAAGATAAATCCAAATGTACCATATTCGAACAATATTTCATGACGGCGTTTACAGGCATGGGGCTTCGCCCACAATCGAAAGGCGCTTCAGTTGTGGGCCAATTTCGCTTAACAGAGAAATAAATATGTTACGTGCCGACGAACCACTGCATAAGCTAAAATTAATTTCCAGCACACGCAGATGTTTCAGTTTTTTTAAATGATGTATGCAATCTTCATGATACACTACGATGTACAATTTCTCTACGAGAGGAAACAGAGCTACAGAGCTTTTGACGAATTCGGGAAATTGTTGGATGTAAGCGATTTTCTTTCTGTTAAATTCTTCCACGTTTTTGTTGACACCCCAGAAGCATTTCTTCAGACCAAATCGAGGGAAAGTGTCCATTCTACATGTTGTGTAAATGTGGTGGGCAGCCCATGACGAATCGGTGTTTCCCAACGACACCAATTTCGGATGATTTTGCAACATTTTAGCTATATGTTTATAGTAAGAAGAAGGCTTGCGACAATGAAAAATAGCGAATTTTTCTAGATTTTGCAAGTTCGCTAATGTATCCACAGATTCATTCCGAAAGTATCTGTATTCCCTTTTGTCCCATAAATCATTTCTGACATCTTTTAATCTCACACAGTACTTCAATGCCGACAGGTTGAAAAATGTCGATACATCGAGTATTTCCAATAAGGGGCATTTCTCGATCAACCTCTCTAAGGAGGAGTTCTCGTCGTTCTGGAAGCTTTTGGGCAACATTATACACGTGATATTTCTGCAACAATCACCCTCCCCTAATAAAATTTTCATGACAGACCTCCACTGTTTTTCTGTGAAATCAACTCCATCAAGGACGAAATCTTGCAGTTGTCCACTCTTTAGTAACAATTTAAGGGGCTAGGCTTTTCGATGCTCATATTAAATACAAGAAAACTAAATAAGTCGTTCACTATGTAGCAGTTGATTTGAGAGAAAGGATTAGTGTTTCCTCCGATCCATTTTTTTTCTACTAAATATTTAGAAGTTTTTTGAATACATAATTGGTACAGCGAATTTGGAGACTTTCTTTTTGTCATGTCTTCTAATCTGGAAAAAAAAATTAGGAAAATTACTCTAATATTACTGAAATGATCAGCACTTACAGGGAAATAAATAATAATAACTGAATGAAAATGAGAAACACCATAACGTTTTTACACAGTATATTTAGTATTAGTTCAATAAAGTTATTTGAGTACATTAAAAAGACTACACACGACTGAAAATAACAAAATTAGTGCTGATTATCATTTAAAATGTGTAAAACACCATTAGGAATATAAGATTAGATTTATCTGCACTTCAAAACTAGGATAGTTTTAAAATTTGTCGAAGAAAAATTTCTGTTTATTGAAATTATAAAAAAATTGAAAAGTACGTTTTATTAAATGCTCACAAAAGTCACAATGGTTATTTCGTATATTAAGGTAAAAAAATAATAATGGATTAATTTTTTCCAAAAACTGAATAATCTGGATTTAATATATTTTGATAGAATTTCATTAAAGTAACACCGCATGAGAATATGCCATTGCATATATGGCATGAGAATATGACTTGACTTGAATAAGTGCTTTGATATACATGCTCGGCACGCTGTTGCTGCTTTATCAGAAATAAAATTATAAAAAATGAAAATAAAAAATAAAATATAAAATAAATAAAAAGTACTTCGGTTCTGAAATCGGCCTTTTGTTTTTGTGAGGATGTTTTAGCTTTTGCTTTTCAGATCATCAAAATGGCTCCTACCGTTCAGCACACCTTCACTGTTTTGTTTACTTTTTTCAACAGTCTTGTGGCAACGACAACTGGTCCCTAATTGTACCGAATTTAAACTTAACTTAAATTCTTTTACTTTTTATCTTCATTTTTACTTTGTATTTTACTTTTATTTATTTTCAGTATTTTTAACTTTTGAGTACCATATTAATTTAATTTTAGAAACTTTATCTGTTATTTTATACTTACTAAGATTCAAGCAGCCAATTAAAATTTAAATGATAATTATGAATAAAGATGAGGAGGTTTAGGGGTATTTCAACCCATTGGTATTAATCAGTACGCCAGTAGCTGCTTTATTTCAATTTATCCAAATGTTGTTTGAAATACAACAGATAGAAGGACCTGGCAAAAGTGAAAATGAATGCTCTGTAAAGGAATTTAATAATTTTGATTTCATTGCCTGTGATGAATTGGACATTCAATTTTAAAATTAAAGAGTTGTTGCACATTTTTTCGATGACCAAAAGATAATAAATAAAGATGGAATTGCTAGGATATACCTTTGTTCGAAAATTGGACAGAAGAATGCGTTCTTTTCCATGAGAAGGTTTAATAGTATCTAAATGACAGAATTCCTGAGCATTTTAATCACCTATCCACTGTTCCTTTGTTTTTATCTGTGCTTTCTGTTTTTTGTGAAATATGAGTTCTTCCGGAGATATCCAATCATGCGAATACGGCATGGAATTTGTATGGGGAGATGAGCATAAGTTTTAAAAGGAGAAATGGGCGAATCGATTACTTCTTAAGGGTGGAGAAACGAAACAACATGCAAATATTTGAGCCTAATTACACGGAATAAAAAGCATGGGGAAAAATATCGTGAAAATAATTTTCTCACCTACGACTTACTTTGTTTGAATCCGGCCGAATTTTATAATTTTTCACATACTCTGTTGTCAAACTATAATTAAATGTTGCAGATAAGAAAAAGTAGAATAGCTAGTATGGATTTTTTTCAATTGGTTTTTTTTAAACATCGTTTAATCTAAAATATTAATGATTAAAAGTTTAAATTCTCTTTATTCCAATTAAAATCTATCCTAAATGACTTCCCCACCTCTAGGCCGCATATTTTTTTTAATCAATCCGAATTGGTATTCTGCCAAATTTCCACGCTATCGGTGGTTGGGTTACACTTGTACTTGGATCACAATTACTGAATTTTAAGATCTCGGCAATATGAAGTGTATAACCTTCCATTATTAATTACCAACCTATTGTAAAAAATAAATAAATACATACAATACGTGAAAACCCATTTTTATAAGCCTTTATTTTTTTTAGAAGGTAAAAGAAGATTCATGAAATCTTACAAGACAATGGATGTTAACTGCGTTAGATTTATGATATAATAGGTTTTCTTTCCCCCCCCGCCTCTTACTGTTTTTCAACCCATTTGAAAAGAGTGCTACCTTGAGATACGAAAAACTAATTTTACTACGAATTAAGTTCTAATTCTAAGTCAAAATGGTCGTGTCTCAATACCGTCAGCATAACACTTTCACTGTATTGTTTACTTTTTTCAATAGTCTTGTGGCATCGACAACTGATCCGTAATTGTACCGAATTTAACCTTAACTTAAATTCTTTTACTTTTACTTTTATTATTTTTAACTTTTTTTTTTATCTTGTAATTTTTTATACACTAATAATAAAGCAGCCATTTAAAATTAAAATCATATTTATGAATTAAGATGAGGAGGTTAAGGGGTAATTCCCCCCATTGGTACTAATCGGTACGCCAGTTGCCAGTCATATCAATTTCCCAAATCAGTTTTCATTAATTGAAAAGAAAAGAATTAAAAAAATTAATGGCAAAAACAAATTCAATTTTTTAATAGTATAATTACAATGAACAAATATTGTATAAAAACAATATAAAATAAAATAGATGTAAAAAAAAAAAAAAGAGATATAGTTAAAAATTATTACACTTTTAAGACAATTAATATTTAAAAAAAATGGAAGAAAAAATTTTTTTAAAAATAATGATTTATCTTATTCTTATTTTGTATCTAAAATTTTAATAATATTTTCCACAAATTTTGCCTTTTTTTATTTTTAATTTCGATGCACCTACTATGATTAGCAGTATATATGTTTTTTATTATATTTAAGATGGTATTAATATTTTTTATGATATTTTTTTTCTTAAAAATAATGCACGATATATTAATTAAAAAAAAAAAATATTAAATTAAAGCATGTTATCGTATTAAAAAAACGAGTTTTATTTAAATAATGACATCAAACAAAATAATTATTTTAAAATTAACAGATCCCACGTTACATACAATAAAACATTTTTTTTTTTTTTTGACAAATTTTAATAGCAAAAATTATTCTGAATAACGTTTTTTAATAAAAAAAATATTTTAGAAAGCAAAATAGAAATAAGGCTGTATAATAATAATAATAAAAACACAGTTAATCAAAAAAATTATCATACCACCAGATAATTCCATGGCACATAATAATAATATTTTTTATTTCATTAAAGAATAAACAGTGATAATTGTTTTGAGATTTTCGTCTACACCATTTAGATTTACGTCAAAGCTTTTGAAACTACTTAAAATTCTATTGCAAAAACTACTTTTTTAATTAAAAAAATAAATAACTTTCATGGTTTTTATTTCGTGTAATTGGGAAAAATACCCTGTTATTTTTTTTGAATCCGAATGAATTTGTCAATTTTTCACATACTCGGTCGTCGAATTATAAGTAAATGTTGCAAATGAGAACTTCGTTAATGGAAAATTGTGACTATTTCGTAATTCTTATTGGCGTTTCTAACAGGCCTGATTTTATCAATGTTCTTACATTGTAGTGTTAATTTAATATGCATAAACTAAAGAAACAATTTATATAGTCCGACCATGGATAGCGTGGAATGGTACTCATCCATTTTAGCGACGGAAGTGGGCAAAATCGATTATTTGATAGGGGTGCTAAAGATATTCATAGTGAAAAAAAAATAGTTCATGTGGAATTTTTTTCAAACGACTTTTACTTTAATATCGTGTAACCTAAATTTTTTAAAATTCGTAAAATTTTTTTTTTTTAAATATTATTTTAAAAATTAATAGCAATTAAAAAAAAAAATTAGCGTGCCCGCTTAGGACGCAGATCTTTTTGAATCTGTCCGAATTGGCCGCTTGCCAAATTTCACGCTATCGGTGGTCAAGTTACACTAGTACGTCACAATTACTATTGCTATATTTTAAAGAATTTGGCAATTTGAAGTATATAATCTTAAATTATTACAGATTATTGTAAAAAAATAATAATAAAATAAGATATATATATATATATATATTATTTTGTTTTACAGCCTATTTTATTTTATTATTTTTTTTCTAGAAACCATTTTATGAGGTAAAAGAATCATGAAATCTTGATAGACAATGGATGTTTAAAGTTTTTTGATTTATAACATAAGTTCACGCTAATTTTTTTTCTGTTTTTCAACCTATCTAGAACAGATTTACCTTCAGATACGCGTTTAATTCGGCCTACGACCAACTAAAAGCTAAGTCAAACGCTCGTGTCTAAAAAATTTTTCCCATCGAAATTAATTGAAAAGGAATTAAGTAGAAAAAAAACCATAAAAAAACAATTCAATTTTTTTAATAATACATTTACAAGTGAACAAATATATTATATGAACAATATAAAATCAAATACATGTAAAAAAAAAAAAAAATGTGATTTTGGATCTGTGTGCACCCTGCCCTATGTCAAAATAACATGTTTAATGTTTATTTTTTAAATTTTTATTCACCACATCTGATTTAATTTATTTAATACTTAACATTTATTAATTTAGCTCGCATATTTTTCATATTCTATTTAATTCTGTATTAGATTTATAGATGATGTAACTGGTGTATAATAATATAGCAAGCCTGACATTTTAAAAATTTTGCCCACTAGATTAAAAATATCTAATAAATACATCAAGCTACATATTTTTCAAGCCCTTTTTTTAAATATCTACTTTGTAAAATTAACGAAAACAAACTAGTCGATATAAATGGAATTATGGCTAAGAGATATCCCTAAGATTATGAACACTGTTGGCATTATAAAAGTTATAAGAAATAAATAAAAACAATAAATTATAGTTATTGAAAAGCTAATTGCCAGTATAATTAAAATTGGCATTTATCTCAATTATACATAATGCACCTATTTTTAATGGTTGGTAACTATTTATCAAATAGATTACGCGATAAATTAAATAGGAATTATAATTTGATGCTTTTTATCTGATTTTATTAGTTTTTTTTTTTTTTTTTTTTTTTTTTTGGTAAAATTAAATTTGTTTATACAATTTGCATTTCAAACTGTCAAAAAATAAACATTCTGTAAAAAGCTTCCAATTCTTTGTTAAAGAAGTTTTTCTCATTAACAAAGTATTGCGAGAACAAAATATGAATAAGTAAAAAAATGCTTTCAAAAAGAATTTTAATGCATAAACTATTAACTTAACAAAAAAAAAAATGGATTAATTGTAAGAAATGCGCCCTATAAATATAAAGGTAAATAAAAAATTATCTGGATTTTCCAGAAAAAAAGATTTTTAATAAAAATATGAAATAAGAAGAAACTATACATATGATTACATTTACATTTAGAACTTTCATGTGATCAATACATTGGTTTTTTTAAAAGAAAAATGGCAAGATATTTTTAATGGTGCTTTTAATAGCACTTTATAGATCATAGATATCATATTCTTTTATTTTATTTACTTTTTATTTATAACATCAGGTTGCAACTGTAAAATATCTAACAGGAAGTTTTCAGTTAGACAGTTTATAAGACATGTAAACTGATGGAATATTTTTGCAACTCATTATATATGCATTTCTGAAGAATCAATTAATAAATTCTTAAATAATTTTAAAAAAATATTTTATTTACAAAAATGGAACCTAATTATCAGGAATGGTAATCATTATTTATTTAT
>BPLQ01012176.1:0-64505 GCA_021605075.1 Caerostris darwini | reverse complement strand
AATATATCACCATACCTACTAATGTTCTATTATTTACATAAAAGGTAGTGATATCTATTGACTTTTGCGTGTTTGTGGATAAATATTTTTATGGGTATCCTTGAAATTTATTTACTTATGGAATACCCTCTGTCAAATATTGGTATTCCTCAAGCTTGAGGCGAGAAATTAAAAATTTATATTGATTTTTGCGGTTTATGGATAAATATCGTTTTTTTTTTTTGGAGGGGGAGGGGGGGATTTGTGAGATATTGGATAATTTATTTTAAATATCTGGCCAGTTAAAATTAAAATGTTAAAAACGTTTATTTATTATCCAGCAGTCTGATGTTAACCTGAAAATTAACTACAGTTATTTTTATAACCCAACTATACAGTTTGAGTATACAATGTAAATTAAATAATTTTAAACAAGATGGTTGTATTGGAAAGAAAACTCAAATGAATAACTTTTTTTAAAGTTGACAAACATGAATCTCTTAATAAGGATTCTTTGCGAATACATTTCGTGTTTGTCTTTCCACTCTACGGTCATCTTTTGCACACTTTGGGCTAATTAGACTGGGACCAACAGTTTAAAGTGGATACCGAACCACTCACAAGCATCCATGACACCGCCATTATTCGTACCTGAATCCTGTGGTACCAAAGGCCAGAGCGCCAGCCAATCGCCATCTGGGCCGCGCAATGCGAAGTTCTTTACAAAATTATGATATTTAGATGCAGAATTTTCTCCTTCAAAATGTCTTCAGCAAGTATGCATAGTAATAGTTAAGATGACACTGACTAAATGTAAACACTTAATTAGGAATAAATTTTTCAAAAATTAGGCCACCAAAAACGTTTCAAAATGTTATTTTCATAAATTTTTGAAATAATGGAATACTTTTGTGATTTTGACTTTTTCTTTATAAAGCAGAACGGCTGACAATTCAATTTTTTAACTATTTGTTACCAAAACAATAGTTACCGAAAAGTATTTTTTATTTCTAATTAAAATCAAAACATAAAACGTTGGTGTTTCGTATTCTCATTTACCATTATGTAAAACAACAAATTAAAAAATAGTATATAAACATAAATAATCTTTATAGTTTATTCAATCTCTTCTTTTACTACTTTTTATGTAAATGAATGATTAAAAAACATGCTGTTTCAAAACTGGTCTTCTTTATAAAGTTGACAATTCAATTTTTTAACCATTTGCTGACGAAACAATGGTTTCCGAAAAAGTAACAAGAACCCTTTTTGAAACCGTTACACTTTTGCGGGCGCCATTCCATTGTCTACTCGGGCCCAACTTCCACTCATAAATCCATTCTCTCGCTTAATGAAACACTTCCGGGGGTCCAGGCCCCTAAACGGCCCCTTTCCTCCGTCTCCATTATGCCCCCGGCCGACATCACCTCATCGCTTCATGACCTACAGATGCTCTTCCCCGGCCTACTTCCAGCTGCAATATATAGAAGAAAAAATAGCGCACTCTGAACTATCGCTGGAACGACCGAAAAAATAGTGAGAAAGAAGCTACGTGAGATAGGTGCTCGAGTAACGCATTCTTCTCGGACGCCCGATCCCTGTTGCTGTTAGGGAACCGAATTTTATACTCCTCGTGAGCACTCAGTCGGAAAGAAAAGAGGAGAAATCGGTGAGGAATACATAGCCGGGGTGTGTTCTTTCTTTCTCGGAGATGTTCTTTTCTCCCCCCCAAGCTCTGGCATCGGATTCTACACTACGTTGAATAAGGAATAGAGTGAAGATTGTTTTAACATATTCTTATACGTTCTTAGGTAGAATATTTTCAAAGTAACCAGTTTGAAAAATGCGTATGTCAAAGTTTTACAAGATTTTTTAAAAAAATAAATATGACTATGAAATTTAATTAATCATCGATACCACAGGTTTTGGGTTCGAATCCCTGCGAGGCCATGAATGTTTGTCGTGGTTCGGAATCCACTTAACGCCGTAGGTCCGGGTCTAATATAACTGTAAGTGCGTTGGACCGAGAACCCTACCGGTAAAAAGAGAAAACACCTTCTTTCTTGAAATCTGCCAGTAGGTAGACGGCCATGGCCCACCATGGGGCTGTTGCGCCAGTGATGATAATGATCAGGCAAATGTTTTACAACTTATTTCTTCAATGCAACTCAAGTGGTGATAAAATTAATTTTTTTAATAATTACTTCTTCTTCGTTGTCGCAACAGCCCCATGGTGGGCCGAGGTCTTCCGCCTACTGGCAGATTTCGACGCAGGAGATGCTTTCTTTTAAAATGTAAGGTTGTAAGGCCTATGCCTAACAGTCCTATTAGACCAGGACCTACGGTTAAAAGTGGATTCCGAACCACAGCAAGCAATCATGGCAACACCGGGATTTGAATCTGAAATCTGGTTCGTAGATTGAAACAGCACTAGACACTCAGCGGTTCAGTGCCATTAACGTAGGTAACGAACATTTTATTTAATCTCTGTCTTTTTTTTTATATGAATGTACGTGAAAAATATATGCAGTTTCAAAATTGGTCTTCTTTATAAAGCAGAACGGCTGACAACTCAATTTTTTAGCCACTTACTGCCGAAACAATGGCTTCCGAAAAAAGTAACAAGAACACTTTTTGAAACAGTTACACTTTTGCGGGCGCCATTCCAGTGTTCCACTAATAAATCTATTAAACCAACTTCCACTCATAAATCTATTCTCTCGCCTAATAAACCACTTTCCTAAGCAGCCCCTTTTTTACCGTCTCCATTAGGTTCCCGGCCGACGTCATCTCATCGCTTCATGACCTACACATGCTCTTCCCTGGCCTACTTCCAGCTGCAGTATATATAAAAAAACACCGGTTTGAAATATCGCTGGAACGACCGGAAAAATATTGAAAAAGAAGCTACGTGAGATATGTGCTTAAGTAACGCATTCTTTTGGACGCCCGATCCCCGTTACAGTTCGGGATCCGGATTTCATACTCCTTGTGAGCACTCATTCGGAAAGAAAGGGGGCATCAGTGAGGAATACATACCTAGGGGTGTGTTCTTTCTTTCTCGGAGATGTTCTTTTCTCCCCAAAACTCTGGCATCAGATTCTAAACTACGATGAATAAGGAAGAGAGTGAAGATTATTTTAACATATTCTTATACATCCTTAGATACAACATTTTGAAAGTAACTAGTCTGAAAAATGCGTATGTCAAAATCTTTACAAGATATTTTTTAAATAAATATATATACGAAATTTAACAAATCATCGAATAAATGTTTTGCAACTTATATTTTCAACATAATCTATCACATGCTTCAGGTTAGAATCGTGGCTATAGCATAAATGTTTGTGAGTGGTTCGGAATTCACTTTAAATTGTAGTTTCTGGTCTGTTTAGCCCTCGTGGGCCAAGTTGACCATAGAGAGACAAACCAAACCCAAACTCAACGCAACATAAGTGATGATAAAATTTGCTTTTATAAATAACTTCTTTTTCATTGCCGCAACAACCCCCTTGGTGGACCGAGGCCGTCTGCCTACTGGCATATTTCGAGACAGGAGATGTTTGTATTTTTTATGCGGTAGGGTTTTCAGCCTTTCGACAACTCTCGATATTATTAGACCAGTGACCTACGGTTTAAAGTGGATTCCGAACTACTATAAACATCCAACTCACCACCGGGACTCGGTTTGGTTTATCGATCTACTGTCATTTTGTTTACACTTTGTGCTAATTAGATCATTGACCTACAGTTTAAAAGGGATTCTGAACCACTCACAAACATCCAAGCCATCGTCAAAATTCGAACCTTAAGCCTGTGGTACCAAAGGCCAGAGAGGTAGCCAATTGACTATCAGGCTGCAAAACGTTTCGAAGTGCTATTTTTATGAATTTTTGAAATATTGGAATGATTTTTTATTCTCTTGATCTTTTATTCTTTCTAATTAAAAGCAACATATAAAACATTTCTCACCCGCATTTACCATTCGGCAAAACAGCAATACAAATTATAAAAATAATCTATTAACATGTGGTATGTAAACATCCCTAGCGTTTTATTTAATTTTTTTTACTATTTTTATGCGAATGAACGAATAAAAAACATGCAGTTTCAAAAGTGGACTTTTTTATAAAACAGAACGGCTGACAACTCAATTTTTTTTTAATTTGCTGCCAAAAAACAATGGTTTCCGAAAAGAGTAACAAGAACCCTTTTTGAAACAATTACACTTTTGCGGGCGCCATTCCAGTGTTACTTCGAGCCTAACTCCCCCTAATAAATCCATTCTCTCTCTTAATAAACCACTTCCGCGGGTCCAGCCTATAAACAGGCCCATACTTCCGTCTCCATTATGCTCCCGGCCGACGTCATCCTATCGCTTCATGACCTACGAATGCCCTTCCCTGGCCTACTTCCAGCTGCAATATATATAAGAAAAAATAGCGTGCTTTGAAATATCGCTGGAACGAGCGAAAAAATATTGAAAAAGAAGCTACGAGAGATATGCGCTCAAGTAACGTATTCTTCTTGGACGCCCGATCCCAAAACTAATCTAACTAATTATTAAAATATATCATATAATATATTTATTAAAATATCTAATTAATTAATATAAAATAATTAATATAATTTCATTCTTTAATTAGACGTTTATAAATTGCCATAATGGGAATATTTTTTTATATTTATTGCTTTCCAATTTTTTTCTGATTTTTCTGAATTTCTAAGCATATAAAATGAATGAAACATAATAGAATTTTAAAAAATTTAATTTTTTTTCCCTACATTTAAAAAATTAATCTCTGAAGCTGTTAAAAAATTTACTAATTAATTTGTTAAATTCAACCTTGGAAGAACGAATGAATTTGCCAATTTTTTTTTTGAATTTGTCCTAAAGATCTTAATGAATTTGCTAACTAATTTATTTAATTTTTCCCTAAAGAGGGTGAAAAACTCGCCATTTGATTTGCTGAATGTGTCCCTATGAAGGTTAATGAATTTTCCAACTAATTTATTGAATTCATCTCTGGATAGGTTGAGGAATTTATTAATTGATTTGTTAAATCACCCACCAATCAAATGTAACTTTTGTGTTAAAAATTGATTAATTCATACCAATTTACAATTTTCTAAAATAAATGTGTTCATCTCTGTTAGAAAAGGAGAAAATAATCATTTAAAATAGTGTTTTAATCTCTGAATTTACGTGATATAGACTTACTACTAAATTACTACTGTGCCCCAAAAGTAAAACCAATTTCCCAGGCATACGGATTTTAAATTTCACTTTTTGGGTTCACCTTTGTCACGATATTCACTCGATTGATCGGTTGTTTCCGGGTCGTAAGCATAAATCCAAGTCTCATCTCCAGTTATGATGCATTTCAACTTGTCCTGATAGTTAAAAAGCATTGTTTCACATACTTCAATGAATCTCGTGACAAAAGTGAAGTAGGACCGAAAAGAGCACGCCAAAGTCGATCAAACATCAATGTCATGTTGACTGTTTTCTTCGATTACCGTGGTATGGTGCATTATGAATTCCTTCCGCCGGGCCAAACTGTCAACTAGGAATATTATTTGAGTATTATGCGTCGTTTGCGTGAAACTATTCGCAAAAAGAGGCCACATTTATGGAAAGAAAACTCTTAGCTTTTGCGTCACGATAATACGCCAGCTCACACTGCATTGATTCTTCGTGACTTTTTCGCCAAAAACTAAACCCATATCGTTCCACCACTACCGTATTCACCTGATTTATCACCGCTCGACTTCTGGCTATTCCCTACACTCAAAAGACCCCTCCGGGGACACCGTTTTGAATCGATTGAAGAGATTCAACGTGAATCGACACGCTTTGAAGGCCATCCCGGCCAATGTCTTTTTAGCATGTATTGAGGATTGGAAAAAACGTTGGCATAAGTGCATTGTGTCCGGAGGGGATTACTTTGAAGGTGATGAAATAAATTTGGAAGAATAAATAAAGAGTTTTTGAAAAAAATAAATAAAAAATTTCTTATTTTTTGGGCGCAATAGTACTTTACTATAAAATACTTACTTTATACATAAATTATGTATAAAGATAGTATTTTTCATTTCATCTACTTAACTACTAAATGAACGCAATTCCCAACAAAATAGTTATTTAATAGAAGCTCAGCAAAACAAAATTCCACTAAATTATTCAGGGTTAAAATTCAGAGTCGCTTTATTCAAAAGCAACTCTATACCATCTCCAAAGTTCTAATTTTGAAAGACAGTGAAAACGAAAAATAAAGGTTCTTTTTCCCAAAAAGAATTTTTCCGGGCAACGCAGGGAGGAAACAAGAAGTGAAGTGAAGAGTGTGTCCTGCGAGAATATGAAAGTGAATATTGATGGCCAAAGATCAAATGTCTTTGATCCACTTATCCTCTTATCTCCTCCGTTACGGTGACAGTGAATAGTCTATTAAAACTCCACGAAGTTTTATGGGCATTGAATTTCGGAAAACTTTGAACATTTTTTTGTTAGCCATTTTTTTTTTCTGTCTTTGTTACTATTTTGTTTAATCTTTTTGACGTGAACAAGTAGTTAAATATTCTCAAGTCAGCTTTTTCCACTTTATAATGCTCCATGGATCTTAACAATGTACTCGTTTTTCATGCTATCTATGAAATTAAACAATAATTATAGTACACAAAACAAATATTTTCCTACAAATAAGCAAAATAGATATCGATTAATATTTCTAACCTAAATCAGCAAAACAATTTCTCGATGCTATTTTTTCAACTATGTCTGCCTTTTACAACTATTTTTTAATATCTAAATTTTTTAATTAGTAAACTGCTCATAGCCATATGTAACAGGGCGGCGGAAAAGTTCATAGGCTGACACATAGATGGCTCTACTAGTATTAAATCCATAGGATTTTTAGTTAGCCCTAACCTTCAAAAGACACTTGTATAAATTTGGCAGATGTTGCACTATTAATATGTGAGTTGTAGCATTTTTAGTGAAGCAACTTTTGTTAGTTTGAAAAAATTTATAAAAAGGAATTTCGTGTGTTAATAAAACATTGCTTTTTGCCGAAAAAAATACTATTGACGCCAAGGCTTCGCTTAATAAACAATATTCGGACTTTGCACCAGGAAAATCAACCGTAGAGAAAAATGGTTTGCTAAATTTAAACGAGGCGGAATGAGCACCGAGGACGATGCACGCAGTGGACGCCCCAAAGAGGCTGTTACAGACGAAAACATCAAAAAAGTCCACAAAATAATTTCTGATAACCGTAAAGTGAAGTTGATTGAGATAGCCGAGACCCTAAAGATATTAAAGGAACGTGTTGGACATATCGTGAATGAATATTTGGATATGCGAAAGCTCTATTCAAAGTGGGTGCCGCGCGAGTTCACAATCGACCCAAAACAACAACGAATTGATGATTCTAAGCAGTGTTTGGAGCTGTTCAATCGTAATAAACCCGAATTTTTGCGTCGATATGTGACAATGGATGAAACATGGCTTCATCATTTCACACCGGAGTTCAATCGACAGTCAGCCGAATGGACTGCACGTGATGAACACTAAAAATGCTATAACTCACATACTAATACTGCAACAGCTGTTGTCAAATTTATACATGTGTCTTTTGAAGGTTAGGGCTAACTAAAAATTATATGGATTTAATACTAGTAGCTCCATCTATGTGTCAGCCTATGAACCTTTCAGCCCATCTGTTAGTATGGAAACTGCTATACGAGTAGTGTATTTCTAAAAATCTGAAAAGTAAATCAGTAAAACACTATCTGTATGTATGTGGAGGTTTTTTTTTTAATTGCTCCTGTCTTTATAACTATTTTTGAAATTGGTTGTGTTTCTTTTATATATATATATATATATATATCAACCAGAAATCATAATTTTGAAAAAGTGAACAAAAAGATATAAATGGCAATGAAAAGACAAATCATGTATCATGTTTAAGATCATGTAACATGTTCCACATAAATTATTAGTAGTTCACACAAAATATGTTCTTGAAAATATTAAATCTGTAACTGTTAACGTTTACATCATTTATAGAGTTAGTCCATAAATTATTAGTAGTTTAACTGAAATATGTTCCATATTAAATCTGCAAGTATTAACGTTTCTGTATTAACATTTACATCATTTATAGAGTTCATCATCATCTTCCTTCAAAACAGCTCTATAACTTTCCATTCTCCTGAGATGACTGGCCTGTCTCATTCTGTTCAGTTTAACAAATTTTAGAATGTCAATATCTCTAAAAGTTTGTAAAGTTCAAAATTGTATCTTCTTTCGCCAATTTCCACTATCATTGATACCACTAAAAATAGTTCTTGGCACTTTTCTTTCAAAGATTGCCAACATTTTCTCTTCTCTTGCTGTTAGTGACCATGTTTCAGATGCATATGTTATTACTGGTCTTATGAAATTTTGTACAGTAAAATTTTAGTTCTTCTTTTAATTAGGTGGGATCTTAATTGGCTTCTAAGACCAAATAGGCAACGATTGATAGCAATAATTCTCTTTCCATTAATAGAGTTAGTCACATTTAAATTATTAGTATTTCTCCCGAAATGTATTCCACATTAAATCTGAAACTATTAACTTTTACATTATTTATAGAGTTAGACACACATAAACTATTAATAGTTAACTCGAAATATGTTTCATGTTTAATCTGGGGCTATTACTAATTTTTGTTAATTTTATCTTCCAGGCACTTCCTACTTGGGAAGGCAGCAAAACAGGGGCCATCGCTTTTCGCTTCCGTACGAAACGAGGCCACGGGCCTGCTGATGTACAATGGTGGACAGGGCGATGTATTTGCCCTTGAACTGTTGGAAGGTCACGTCTATTTGATACTTGGACTGGGATCGGGGATCGCGAAAGTGAAAGCCTCGGCCAAAAGGTGCGACGATGGCCAGTGGCATACAGTCACTCTTAGAAGAACGGGCAAGTCCGGAAGAATAGCTGTGGATGAAGCTGCCTATGATTTCACAACGCCTGGTGAGTTGAAATTAAAAAACAATATGCAAGAACCTTGGTAAATATCTCACCAGGTTGTAAAGGGTAGTAAACTATATAATTTTTTTTTCATAGCATAAACGTCTACATTTAAGCACTGTGAAACATTGGAAAAGTGAAAGTAAATGGTTAAAGGAATGTACCAATTATTAATGAGCCCTGTTTTTATAATAGCTGCTTTTAAGAATGACTACAAATACTAATATAATTTTCATATTCTTAGTTCATAAATCTCAGAAAAGGCTCAAAAATTCCAAGCAGTTACTTGAGCAACCGTTGAACACCTAGTCCATTTCTGTTATTATTCCCGTAAATCAAATTTCATACAGTGCTGAATATTTTTGGAATTCCTATCGTAGTTCCTGTCCTGCATATCGATGGCCTCAACAGAGCACCCCCCACACACACATCTACAATCAAAATTATAAATATTGGTGAAAAATAAAATCCCAACATCAATAAGAAGATGTGCAAGATAAAAGAAATTTTGGGATGCGTGTTTACACATCTGTAAGATCTGCTTCCCATCTTCATATCCTCCTTTCTATTGAGCGTACGCTGCTTAACACTTTAATAGAAGTTTAAAAATAAGTCTATTTTTTTGGCCATAATAGAAAAGAGTCATAAAGATTTTTCAGTTACACCATTAAACGAAGCTCGGATAATCTGTTGTGTTGTTATGATCTTCAATGTCCGCCAGCTTGGGACGGACACCCCATGAGTAGTCTACTCATTCATGGAGGGAAAGGGGACACTTCTGTTGTGATGGAGTGCCCGTAGGTTGACGTCTGACTTGGCTCCTTGCCGTTGAAGAAGGAGGGCAAAAGTGCCTTCCGGGAGGACCTTGTTTTGGAAACAATGTCTACAACAAAGAACTTGACCTCCAGAATTTTTGTATCGTTCATAACGTGATGAAAACCTGGAAAACTCCACCAGGTAGTCTGAAATGAAACTCAACAATTAGAACGGCAAGATGCTGAACCATAGAACCATACCAAAATAAATAATTTGAAAAAAATAGTTCGTTTAGAGTTTTCTTTGCATTATTTAAGGATTTATAATGGGAATAGCAATGTCTATCAGCACAATGCTTGACATTATCAATACAAGATGCAACTCCTAGTAGTATCCACACAGAATGCAATTCTTAGTTCATGAGAATTTCGACAACACTGAACAGGAATTTCCAATTTTTCGATAAAAGATCTAGTTTTAGTTCAATTTGGGTGCACGTTGCCACTGAGCTACGAACGGGCTCGGGTAATCTGAACTCTATTGTGATGCAATCAAAGTGAAAATACAATCATCCATTAACAATAAGAAGTTATTCATTAAGAAAACACCTTAAACTTAAACCTTTCTCTATGGCAAGAATAGGGAAAATTGTGGATATTTTCTGAAATGAATAATAAACAACTCTAAATATGCTGAAAAAATTGAATAGCGATTATGATATATAATATATATTTGATTTGTTTGACACAAATATTTTTTCTCTAAAGGCACAGCCAGCCAGTTGGACCTAGAAGGCCCTCTGTTCGTGGGTGCCTTGGCTCCTTCTGACCAGGGCCCCAGCGTCCCGAGTGAAGTGTGGACTGCCAAGCTGAACTACGGTTACGTGGGCTGTCTCAGACAGCTGGTGATCAACGGAAAGACCATTGATTTGGCGGCACAAGCTAGGGAGCAGGACTCTGGCAGTCTTAGACCTTCTTGCCACACGTCTCCTTCACAGTGCGACAGCCAACCATGCTTGAACGGGGGTCTCTGCTCTGAAGGATGGAACAGATACGTCTGTGACTGTACGAGGACAGGATTCACTGGACCAGTTTGTGCGAAAGGTGTGTGTAGTATTTGTATTGGTTTGCTTCAGTGGTTCCAAAATTTGGTGATACCATCTCTTGGGGGTCAATGGATTAGAAGGGGTGATATCAATTCAAGGTGCATTTGAGGGGCTTTTAATAAAAGGTACCGTTGTGAAAGCACAAAAAAAGGAAGAGAAAATATGAAAATAAAGTGGTGATATGTAAAAGTTTTTTATTGCAAAAGCATTTGATTTTATATCATTGACTACCATGTATCACAGATGCGCGAAATTAGAGCATAAAATTTTTTTGTTCTAATGTAGCTGGCAAACACTTAGACAATTGTCTGTCATGCATGGCAAGCGCTGCACCGACGTTACTCACTTAGCACTACTGGTGAGGTGCGTATAGCTTGAAGATAAGCTGCAGACGTGGAGTAACAATACCTCCGCAACATTCTACGATCATTTGAGACAGGGACCTACGGTTTAAAGTGGATTCCGAATCCCTATAAACATTCCTGGCACAGCCGGGGCTCGAACCGGAAACCTGTGGTACTGAGCGCCACTCGGTCATTCAGGTCCTTGGAGCATAAAGATGGAATACAAAACAGTAACTCATAACAATAACAATCATTACATCAAAACTGTGACTACATAAAAATAAAAGAAAATGAGTCGCTGTAATCCAATTGCATCAACGTAATATCTGCTGTATAAGTTTTCTTCGTTCAATGAAGCACAACTTAGAAAATGATCTTTATCCATCTCAGAGTTCTGGTTGCACAAAGGACTTTTTTTATATACCAGTGCTGTGTCGATGTTTAGCAAGACAATCATGTCCAGTCTCCAGGCGGAAGACCGCCACTGCGATGGATCTAGAAGAGTCTGGAATTTTACAAATAGAGGATAAGAAAAAATGGCTATAAAGAAAAAAGAAATGAGTGTCGCGTATCACTAAGATAATATAATGGTGTCCAATTAAGTGAAACTGTTATTATATTCTATTGATTAAAAAATCCAAAACCGTTGCGCCATGACAGATTTCATCCAAATAATGTCTATCACATTGCGTCAGTGAGGTAGAGTCCCATTTAAAATGAATATGAAATTTTCACTGCCTCGTATCACCAGAGGCTAATACCGTGCATTGGATATATCGAATTGCTGATTCCTGTCATGGAGTTTTCGTAGGATGTGAAAATGGTCTATACCCCTTTATAGTCATACGAAGATGTTAATTTTTGGTGATTTCTGCAGAAATTGTGGTACTTACGTATTAACGCTACCTTGGCTACAGTTGCGCCAATAAAGAGCAATCTTGTTGTTCGCACGCGCACGCAGTTATCTTTTGAACGCCAACCGCAGCTACAGATTTGGCGGTTTTAAATGGAATTCTGCTTCCCTCAAACCAGTTGTCTTTTCTAAGTCCCACATGATAAGCACACTGACTGAAATTGCATTTCCAAAACTTACGTTTACCAAAATAAAGTTTCATGTCATGGGAATTGGGACATTTTCGTTTTTTTTGGTAAAATATTTCGCTCCTGAAAAAATAAAATTGCATTTTGTTCTGTTTCTGGCAAATCCCAAATGCGCATTTTCGTAGCACTAAAAAATGGCATCAAAAACCGCCAAATCTGTAGCCAAGGTAGCGTTAATACGTAAGTACCGAAATTGCTTTAGTTCTCTTGAATCTTTCTGTTCGTCTCATTCATACTTTCAATGATGGCTGAAGATTGATTTTGATCTGAAAATTAACTAGATTAAAAATTCATTTCGCTTTTAATACCGAATATTCATGTAAAAAGAATAACGAACATTTTATCATTAAATATTAAATTTTTTTTAACTAGTAATTAAGTAATGATATTTTATCAATCAATAAAAATTGTTTGAATTATAGGAATGAACTACTATAATATACATTCTATTATTATATACTATATATATTATGTACTATAATATCTATAATATATTCTATACATGGGAATCATTTTAAACACTTCTGCAAAATATTCAAATTTTTATCCACTTTCAAACATTCATATCGATTCTCTCGGGAAAGTTGTAAATGTTTTATGACTATATTTCTCCATTACTTCTCATTTCGAGACATATCTTTTATAGGTAGGCATTAGAATGGCATTCTTGAAGTACCCAGTGATCTTTTTGTTCTGATTTTCTTTCTATTCATGCGTCTAGACCTTTAATTAGTTCGATTTCCTTCTTGCAGTGACTGTTTTTCCTTCCTTTTCAGCAACTCATTGTTTCTACTTTGATGGTAATATTTGATGGGTTTCATCCTTCTTAAGAAATTTGCATATAAATGTGAAATGACTGTTTGCAGTGAGATTGTATAATGAGTCGAAAATCTTTCCCTTGGAATTTCTGCATTCTAATTTTGCAAACTTCACTGTTATTTCTGTTTCAAAAAATATATAGTCCATATATATATATATATATATATATATATATATATATATATTATGTTATTCTTGTTCTTCCATGGCGCAACAGACCCACGAGGGACCAAGGCAGTCTGCTTATTGGAAGATTCCGAAATATGAGATGTTTTCTTTATACTGGATAAGGTTATCAGCCCTACGCTCAATACAAATTTACAGACCCAATCTCAGCCCTACGCCCAATGAGAATGTGTTGATCTGTAACTTCTAACATTTATTAATGTCAATTAATAAACTAACTAATTCCCGGGCACTAAAGTCCATGTTGGATCATGGCCGTTTGCCTACCGGCAGATTTCGAAACATGAGATGTTTTCTTTTTACGGGGTAGGGCTGTCAGCCGTACACTCAAAATTCTACAGTCATATTAGATTGAGGCCTGATGGCCGAGTGGCTAGCGCTCTGGCACTCGGTACCACAGATATCGGGTTCGAATCCCGGCGATGCCATGGATGTTTGTAATGGTTCGGAATCCACTTTAAGCCGTAGGTCTCGGTATCATAGGACCGTAGAGCGTCACAGAGCCCAGTCAGACTTCTTCTCACCCACATCATTCCCAAACTGTAAAAGGGCAACTCAGCTCTAGGCACAGTGATATGATGTGGTGGTGTAGTAGTCATATTAGAGTGGGACCTAGAGTTTAAAGGGGATTTCGAATCACTACAAATATCCATGGCACCGCCGGGATCGAAACTCTAACCCGAGAACTTCAAGACCCCAGACACTATGGCCCCTAAGTATTCTACAATCCATTAAGTATTTGAACAGTTCATGACAGCTCTGGAACTCGAACCCGAAACCTGTGGCACCAAGCGCTGGGCACTCGTCGATTAGCCCCAATTATGCTATTTAAAAATAATTAATGTTCATTGTACTTGTTAGTCAGTAAAAAATTGGAGAATAGTGAAAAAAAATATTCTTCTAACATTTACGTATTTACTATTTTTATTTCGCATGTTTCCATGCACTACCTTTACATTACCTGTTCTCCGTTCCCTTTACACTTTTTCTGCTGCCTGATGGCCAAGTGGCTAGCGCTCTGGCCTCTGGTAGCAGAGGCTTCAGGTTCGAATCCTGGCGGTGGCATGGATATTTGTGAGTGCTTCGGAATCTACTTTGAACTGTAGGTCCCGGTCTAATTAGCTCAAAGTGTGCACAGAATGACCGTAGAGCGACAAACCGAACCAAACTTACATTTTTTCTATTTTCACAGATGCCAGCACCCTCAGTTTTGATGGAAGCCAATACATGAAGATCGATATTCCTGAGGGTTCCAAGACTCAGGCGGAAGACGTCCAACTCAGGTTCCGCACCCCTCGCCCAGGGGGTCTCCTGCTCGCCACCACCACCGACAAGGCGACCACTTTCCTGGTCGTGGGATTGGAAAACGGGAGGCTCAAGATCGTCATTAATCTCGGAGATAAAGACAAGGTAACTCTTTCGGTTGCCTTTTTAAATTATTAGAAATATCAAATCAACTGTTCAAAATCAACTGTTCAAAATCAACTGTTCAAAGGGTTCTGATCAGTAGGGATGGAAATAATAATGAGTTATTGCATTCAAATGCCCAGCATTTAACTTGGTGCTCTTCGACAATGAAACAGCAGATATTTTTATAACATTTAACATTTATTATATTAATTAACATTTATTATTATTTATATTTTTATTTCATTTAACATTATTCATATTTTATAACATTTATAACATTTTCAGAGTAAACAACATTTTCAGAGTAAAGATATAGTAAGATACAACATTTTCAGAGTGTACCACACCGATTTAAAATTTTGAGGATTGATTGAGGATCTACAGAAACGTATTGACAACGTTAGTAAACTGAATATTAAGTTTATAAAAATCTTATTAAAATAAGATTTTTATAAACTTAATATTCATATTAAAATATATATTAAAAATATATATATATATAAAATATATATATAAATTAAAATATATATACATTAAAGCATATAAATAAGGAATATTGTGTCATTATGGTTCTTTGTCTAAATTAAATATTATATTTTATGCATCGTTTATTCCTCTTATCAAATTAGTAATGAAGCAGACAGTCAGAACTAAAAACTTACCAC
Organism: Caerostris darwini; assembly: GCA_021605075.1. Lineage (NCBI taxonomy): Eukaryota > Metazoa > Arthropoda > Arachnida > Araneae > Araneidae > Caerostris > Caerostris darwini. The sequence continues at coordinate 49,121 of BPLQ01012176.1, read as the reverse complement.
TTTGACGTTAAATTGATATAATAATCTATACCAGTGGTAGTCAACCTGGTGTCCCTAATGTACACTAGTGGGCGTTCAAACTTTTATGGTGGGCGGTAGGGATTTTGTTTGAAACTGAAGCACTTTTCCTTTATTTTTTTTTTTTTTTTTTAATTTAATTGAATTTAAAAACTTTCTTTCCATTTCAGCGTTTTTAAAAAGTATTATTTAAAATTTTTTCACTGATTTTTTTAAAGTAATAATGACATCAATCTGTGTCAACAGTTAAAAACAATTAAAAAATGATGCATTTTCATGAGTTTTAATGATGTCAATTTGTATCTTCAAGGAGCTAATAAAATTCCTATATGCTACCAAAGTATTGTGTCATTATTTATTGACAAACTTGAACTAATTTTTTATAATCTATTGAAAAGAGTATTCCATCAAATTCATGAATTATCTATAAAAGATGATGTAACTCCAGAGGATATTGACAGATTCAGTAGCCACCTCAATGTACTTAAATTGAACATAGGACAAAATAATTTGAATGTATTTTGAAATGGAAGATGTATTGACTGGATAAAAATCCATTTACCGCATATTTTGAAAAGATTGTTACAGATTGCCAAGAACTGTTAGAAATTAGATATGATAAAGAAGATGTAGTTGTAGATATACAGGTATCTTGTAAAGAGAGATAATGAGACTCTTTTTTAGAGTTCAATCTTCAAAACCTGAGGTTCTGCAAAACACACCTATAACACCTGAAACGTTCAGTCAAACGTTTCAAATCTGGACGTGTTTTCAAACTATTTACTCTCAAAAGGGCTCGTGAAGGTATTCCTTGTGTATGTAATGTAGCAAGGTTATTCATAATGCACTCCGTTTATTCTAATCTAAGACAAATATATCGGTTGTAGACAATAACCTTAATATAAAGCTAGATAACTAAAGCTAACATCATCTTTTACAGATACATACATATTTTACAGGATGTTTTAATGCAGGTGACTTCGTGTTCCACCTATATATGTCAAGAATAACTTCTAAGAGTTAAAATTACTTTCCACCTGGGCCACTGCCCTACTTTTGAAGATCGCATTGAAGAAACACCTGAAAAATCTACCAACAGACTCACCAATGCGAGATGTTCATATAACTGTCACAATCATTACCAATTCTTCTCGTTTCTGAATGCAATGAAACACAATCTAGCATGTTAATTGTCTTGCATCCTAATCTGCGTACATCCTATCACCGGTTTGTAAACAAATTCCTGAAATTGGAAAAAAAGTTTTTCTTAAATTGGAACAAAGAAATATAACAACATTTATCAATTTATTTATTTTTATAGCATCTAACCAAAAATTGAGAAGGTTATATTTTCTAAACAATTTTCCATAAAAAAAGGATTATAAGACATCTAAAAGTTTTATGGAATGCAGAACTTTTTAAAAAGTGTATATAGGATGCAATGGCTCGCACCTCTGATGCAGCAGCACAAAACTAATTTTTTAATTGACCCTTTCCTAATAATAATTACACTGTTCCTAGATTGCTGTGTCAGCTAATTAATTCCGGCGAGTTGTCCGGAGTTGTCCGATAATGCAGGTGCCACCTGAAGCGTGTCTAAAAGCATCCTTCTCCCTTGGCAACTCGCCCAACCTTATGTCCAAATACGGAGGCTGCTAATTACGCCAGAGTGGCCTTCAATCGAGCCCCATTGATTGCCCGCCGCGTCTGGCAATTAACCAATTTTCTCTCTTTCAGGTGATTGACCTGGGACAGAGTCTGAATGACGGCACGTGGCACACCGTCCACATCCGGAGGAGGGGACACAAGATGGACGTCCACTTGGACTCGGACTCCAAGAGCTACGGTGAGGATTCATATCAATTAAGTGAAAAGTCAATGGAGGTGCATATAATCCATTGGTTCAATGTCTTTCAATCTGTTCAGCCATTTAAATTGTGTACCAACAACAATGAGTGTGAAGCATGCTCTAAATTCAAACACATATACTGTACAAATTCTCATTTCCTTAGAAATAATAATAGATAAGAATGAAACCAATTATTGGAAACAAGTAATGTATTGGCTTCGAACTTTTGATCTGTTTTGGAATACAAATTTTGGGCCAACATCAATACGTGATACGTTTGTCTGTAACCTCATATATACTCTACAAACTGCCACTTCATTATAAATAAAAAATAGATAAGAATGAATGAATTATTGGATTGAAATAGCGTATTAGTTTAGAAACTTTAAACCTGTTTTGGAATACAAATTTTGGGCCAACATCAATAAAGGTGATACATTTGTCTCTAAACTCAAACATATATGCTCTACAAACTGTCACTTCATTAGAAATAATAATAGATATGAATGAAGTGTTACTTAATACTCTGGAATACCAATTCTTATCTTTTGCGTTACTATCTTTAGAGACAATTAATGTAAATAACTTAACAGGGAAACTGTAAGGAGTTAAATTTATTATTAGAATTCTATTTAAATCAGTTAGAATTCAGTTCTTCTCATTTTATTTAACGAAATATAATTCAGTATTAATTCCTGAAAGATTATTTAAGTTTAGAATTTATGGATATTTAAGCATTTTTTTCCATGACATTGGCAACTCGTATTCTATGACGGGTATAGGATAATATTTTCTCCTGCTCGAATTAATTTGGTATTAAATGAGTACAAGTAATATATAATAGATGGGATTTTTAATTAAATACTATTGCATCAAAAGATACCCAATGCTGCCATCAGAAGACAACACTTTGGCAGTTTACCTTCTTATGGCATTGAGTTCGTTTTATTGGACATTTATATTGCATGAGGAATTTGATTTCACAATGAAGAGCAGTACGCTCATTGTCAAGAGAGTATTTTTATTTTCGGCTTATTCGTGGTGTCCTTTCACGAATCTATAATTAGATGTCTTTAAATGTGTTAAGTATTGTCTGTAGTTAATTGTATGTGTGTGCTTTTTGTGCGTGTGTCAATAAAGCTGTGTGTTCTCAAACCTGTGTCTCAAATCTCAACCCAACCACACCCAGTTACAATCATGATGCACAACTGACAACACCACAGTATATTATTATCAATAGGATGATTTAATTTTAATAAACAATGAATAACCCTTTCATGATTATTTTTTTACACAAATTGCTAAACAAGTTTGATCCATAGAATTTCAGTTGAAAAATGATCAAGTGATATAATTTCACTTACTGATAACACTATTACTGTTTTAATTATTGTAAAGATATTAAGCAAATTTTAAGTTCATATGACATTTTTTTTCTTCTTTTTCTTGCCTTGAAAAGACCTTGGGGAAGTCGACTCCATGACGTTGGACATTCAAACCCTCCACGTAGGGTCCATATACCCTGAGCATCTGAAGCACATGGCGATCATGCCGAACTTCGTGGGGCATCTCCAACACTTCATTTTCAACAGAAAGCACTACTTGGACATGGTGCACAGTGGACAGATAGCGCATTTTAAGGTATCATTCGTACTAAGCAAGGTCCATGTAAATATTAAATATTTCTCATTTACTTTATTAAGAAATGAATCATTCTGAATGACTTATATACTTTTATAGTTTCTTTAGTAACAAATTTTAAAAAATGTAGTAATAATTAATAAATAAATATACTTCAATATTTATAATTTAACTTAAAGTATATTAAAAATAAAACTTGAAGTATATACACAAAGTGTATGAAATACAGGTAAAACAATAAACTAAGTTTAAACACACAGTAAACTCATAAAAAATATTCAACCTATTACTTCAGCATGTTACCTATTTTCCCTTGATTTATATTATTATATGTTACTTTTTTATTATATTTTATTGCACTTGTTCGTTCTAAATCATAAAAAAAAAATTATTGATAAAAATAATGTAAAAAAATTATGTTCAAAAAAGAATATAAAAAACTAATATCTTTTAAAATGGTAAGTAAATTATAAATTTATAATATTAAAATAGTACGTAAATTATAAATTTCATTTAATTTAAAGTTCTTATAACGAGCATTTCCTGTAGTGACATTTTTAAAATGCAGTTGTTTCAACGCAACATCCAAGTTTTGCATTTTTAAGAGGAAAATTAAACGATTTGATGTGCTAGTTTCCATAATACTAAAAAAAATAATTTTTCTTCTTTTGTGATTTTTTAATTTTTCTTATTGTTTCAAACAATAAAAATTAAAAGGCTTCAAAAAACATTTATACGTGGCTGAACATAAGCCGTTAATATTTCTGAGGTAACCAAATCTTTCTCAGACTTATGAATGTCATTCATAAATCTAAGAAAAATGTTGTTGTTTTTTGTTTGTTTGTTTTTCAACATTTTCTCAATAAAGTTTATTATTATGTGTATCTGTAAATGGATCTCTTTTCAAATGTCTTAATTATGTCAAATACGTTAGAAAAATTATTTTTAAGAAATAGTGTAGTGAGTATTAGAAGTATAGAAGGATCTTTGCTTTTCTAACAGCACTTTAAATTGTTACAAATCCTTTGAATTTACTTTTTTATCTAATTATTCATAAACCTAAATATTTTCTTTTGATACTTTTATTACTTAAAACAGTGATAACAAATTACAATATTTGGCGCAATCTATTCTTAGGCGACAGCCAAATTCGGTAAGAGGGAGAACATCGTTCACCATCCAGTGACCTTCAAGTCCAAGTTCACCTTCCTCGGCCTACCCCAGCTCAGAGCCTATTCCAGCCTCCAACTGTACTTCCAGTTCAAAACCATGGAACCGAACGGCCTGATTTTGTTCAATGCGGGAAAGGGACAAGACTTCATTGCTGTAGAACTAGTGGATGGCCACATCCATTACGTCTTCAACCTGGGAGATGGCCCCAGAGGAGTCAGGTCCAACACCAAGACGGCTCTGAATGATAACCAGTGGCATGCCGTCACCATTGGACGACCTTCACTTCATATGCATACGTTGATGGTGGATGATATGATAACAAAGGTCAGTTCATTTTATTGCTGGTATAACGTCTCGGCCTATATTAGACCTTTAACGGTTTCAAGAAGAGGGCCACTTTCAAGTTGATGGGAAACACTTTAATTTTTATTTACACGCATTATTTATATATACACAGAACTCTGTTTATTGCAAATTACTATTTACAAAAAAAAAAATGATAAATAAAGAGTTAAATTTGATTACGACATTAAATTTGAATTGATTTTGATTAATTAAGACGGAGATTTTCAGAGTTCGTGATGCACGAAACCACGAAAGGCTCACTTTGAAAACAGGCGGAAACTCCGGTCTGTTCAGCCACTTCAGTGAAAAAGAAAAAAAAAACATCTCTTCACCTTTAAGAAAATTCGTCAAGAGAAGGGGATCAACTTCATTCCCTTCTCATTTGAATAGACACTTTCTCAGCCCATGGTCTATCCCCAATCACGATGCAACAACTCATTGTGTAGTTTATGTTCAATCTGTAAATATATATTTTGACCTGTGAAGATCGCACAAATAATCGCTAATTTCATGGGTCTCATTATATATGACACCGAATATCTGCTATCAAATCCGAGAGACAGGTTGTTCTCATTAGTATAAAACATTAATTGCATGTAATATAGCTGCATATAACACTTATCTGCTGCCAAATTTGTGTGATAGGTTCTTTGTGATAGCTTTGTCAAAGATTATAAATTCCTCTCTCCCGGGGACAAAATGCCACAAATCTTCCCTTGTGAAAGATAGTACACTGGGAAGATTGTCCATGGTCTTCATTTAGAATATTCTATATAAAAGACAAAATTTGCAAACCTGCAAATATTTTGTAAATCAAAAAATAGTTTTTATTTTATTGTATTGTATATTTTTCTTTGTTAGATTTGATTTAAAAAATAATTGTGTTTATAAAAGCTCTATATTAGAGTAATTGTCAATAGTGGAGTGTGGCTTAATTTATTCCCTCTGCCGCTAATTCTCGTTTTTATTTTTAAAAAATCGTAATTTTGCAAATGTAATGTATGTAATTCAGTTTTTAATAACGATTTTTCACTTGTTTACAACATTTTTCAATTGACTATGCATCATTGCTGAAATGAATAGTTTACATTTTTTTTTCTCTTAATATCTTGGGAATTCAAGGAAAAAATGTAATGTAAGTCCTTCAATCCTACTTCATTGGGACTATGACGCTAAAGAGAGGATAATAGTGGTAAAAAAAATGACTTCTTCAAAATAGTGAATTCTCCAACAATGTTTTCTATTGTTGCTCCTCGATTTTTCAGCAGCCATGATCACTTTTAGAAAAAGTTGTACACTGGCCAGAAATGTCTTTGTACAGTGGCCAAAAATGTCTATTTTGTAAGATGGAAAGTGAGAAAGAGTTAAAAAAATAATAATAAATTCGAGAGTGTTAAAGAAAATAATAAAATCGATTGGTGTTCGTTTCAAAATTCGCTTAATATTGATTTAACGTAAAATTTAAATCTTAAATACAGTTTATCTTTTGTTATCGTGACTGACTCAATTTAGGAGGCAATATACCTTAATTATACGAAAGGAATATTGAATCTGGGTCCCAGGGGTGTTGTATAAATTAAATTTGGCCATCAAGATGTATTAGCCCATTTAAGTTCAAACTCTCTCTACTTGAAGGAAATGAATAAAATTTATTTTTTTCACTTACAAGAAGCTTACTAAGAGAATAAAAGTGAAAAAATATTTATTTTTAAGAGTGTTACAAAATGTTATGTTAATGCATACGCGATTACTTTTCAGATATATGAATTTTTTTAAAGCTATTTTATGTAAGTGCATTCTACATTTTGGAAAAATGTTATAGTTTGGGGGCTAGTAGCCGAGTGTCTAGCGCTCGGTGCCATAGGTTTCGGATTCTCGAATATCGGCGGTGCGATTAATGCTTGTAGTGGTTTGGAATCCACTTTAAACCGTAGGTCTCGGTCTAATGTGACAGTAGAGCATTGGGCTGATAAACCTACCCCATAAAAAGTAAAACACTCCTGTCTAGTTACGCAAACTTTTCGTCTAGTACTGTTGTTGTTACTAATCCTTAATATCCTGCAGTGCTGGACGGTCATCCCATGAGTAATCTGCTCATGGATGGTGGGAAAGCTTCTGTTGTGATGGAACACCCGCAGGTAAAAGTCTGACTTGGCTCCGTGAAGCTCTACAATCCTATGAGACCGGGACTTACGGCTTAAAGTGGATTCGGAATCACTACAAATATTCATTGGACCGCCGGGACTCGAACCCGAAACCTGTGTCCCCGAGCGCCAGAGCGCTAGACACTCGGTCATTCAGGCCCCGCGTCTAGTACTGACTAACTATATGAATAATTTTAAAGTAAAAAAAAAATCTGGAAAATTGTGTAAAAAGGAACGATTAATCTTTATAAAAAATTATAATGCGGAACCAAATATATTTTTTACTCGTAATCAGGAAACTTTCTCTATACCATGCAGTAAAAGAGATTTTTTAAATTTATCACAGAAAACAGAAAAAAAAAATTTATGTAATGTTACGTTTTGCAACATCAGTCTTAAATGGGTTAAGATTGGACACCCCTGTATAATACCAATATCGCCATTTTATCCAAAAGACAATTTTATTATTTCGTAAATAAATTCAATAATATATTTAAAATAAGTTCAGTTAAGTTTCTATAAACTTTTGACGTTTACTGCTATCAATAAACATTAAATAATTCGAAAAGTTTTCTCAGCTTAAAGTAGTATATAAAGGAAGCTTTTCTATTATACTTCAATCTAATGAATACAGTATACTATTATTATGGTTACGATTCTGTAAGCAATTAATCTTTTACTGCTACCTTGATTTCTTTTGCTGCAAGTAGTAAAGAGCATCATTTCAAGTATATACAACAAGAAACAGTATTATAAGATATTTATTTTATAAAAGATACGAATAAATATGTTTTTTAAAGAAAACTAGGTTCCAATTTAGTAAAAGTCTCGAAGTAAAGTAGTCATTTCAGAACAATTTTAACTGCAATTTTCGTTCGGATTAAATGCATAGTGGTAGACAATGTCTGGAATAAACGCTCAGAAGATTAATGCCGCTATTTGATAGGGGGTTATTCATTGTTCTCGAGATTCTAAAAGCCTTTTATATGGAGCTCTTTGCTAAATGCAGCGAATACAAAGTAGTATCCATTAACTCTGCGTGATTATTTTTCTTCTGTGAGTGATCTAACTAGGAGTTTTACTAGTATACTTCTAGAAAGTCATTTAAAATGATTAATCTTATGTTTTTTACGTTAAATGTTAGAATTCTTTACATAAAAATTTTGAATTGCAAATGTAATATCAAAGCATGAATATTCAGTTTCTTCAGAAACAATTTCTTGAGCCTTCTGTTTGGATACGGGATTTGTCTAAGCAACAAATAACAGCATTTATTAAAATATGTTTAATCCTTTTTGTTCTTTTTCTTCGGTATTAATTATTAATATATATTTTGGAATTAGAATATTATACATGGTATTGTATTATTTTATAAAAATCTTAAGATTTTGTTAAAAATGGAATATTCATGCTTGATTTAAACATCGTAAAAATTAAAATACATATATATATTTATAAATTTGGAGAGTATTAAATATATATTTTCATTATTCCATCTGTGGTAAAATTAAAATTTGAAGACGAAGATTCAAATACAGTAAAGGAAAGAGAAAATGCTTTAGTTGGAAAAATGATAAGAATAGCTCCTGTAGACATCTTATCGTATTGCAATGAATATATAGTGTACCATTTAAAAGAACTCGTTAAAGAAATATCTTCAGGAAAAAATAATTACTTCTATAAACATTTCATTTGCGTAAAATGGTAAAAAATGTCTAACCTGTAAGAGGAAAAGTATAAGGCTATCAATGCGCGATATATATTTCATAGAAGAAAATTGGAAGCATCAGAAACTATGAAAGTCGCTCTTAAAAACGCATCCGTACCTTTTCATTAAATAGAGGGAATCAAGAGAAAACAGAATGAAACTCCAAGTTTTAAAGTAGTCTACCATCGTACATAGGCCATGGCTTATGTAAACGCCAAATTTTGAAGCTTCAAGTTCAAAACTGTGGATTTGTATGAAGCACAAGCAAATATATTTTATTTTTATAAATAAGATGGAGAAATACAGAAAACTTCCATTATTAAATGGGAATTCTCTGTATTATGAGATTGCTATTAAATGAGAATTCTCTGTATTATGAGATTACTATTAAATGAGAATTCTCTGTATTATGAGATTACTATTAAATGAGAATTCTCTGTATTACGAGATTACTATTAAATGAGAATTCTCTGTATTATGAGATTACTATTAAATGAGAATTCTCTGTATTATGAGATTACTATTAAATGAGAATTCTCTGTATTATGAGATTACTATTAAATGAGAATTCTCTGTATTATGAGATTACTATTAAATGAGAATTCTCTGTATTATGAGATTACTATTAAATGAGAATTCTCTGTATTATGAGATTACTATTAAATGAGAATTCTCTGTATTATGAGATTACTATTAAATGAGAATTCTCTGTATTATGAGATTACTATTAAATGAGAATTCTCTGTATTATGAGATTACTATTAAATGAGAATTCTCTGTATTATGAGATTACTATTAAATGGGAATTCTCTGTATTATGAGATTACTATTAAATGAGAATTCTCTGTATTATGAGATTACTATTAAATGGGAATTCTCTGTATTATGAGATTACTATTAAATGAGAATTCTCTGTATTATGAGATTACTATTAAATGGGAATTCTCTGTATTATGAGATTACTATTAAATGGGAATTATCTGTATGAATTCCCAAACATTCTATCGCAATTTTTCCCTCGTGTCCACTCAATTTTCAATGCATTGGCGATAGTGATTTAAACCCTCGTTCAGTTGAACTCTAGAAAAGCGTACTGCAGCTAAACTTTATTTTGAAACATTGAAAAAATATACTATACTTGTTCTTTTTCGTCGTTGATTTTGGATTCGAGTCTCTGCGGTGCCATGAATGTTTGTAGTGTTTCGTAATCCACTTTAAACTGTAGGTCCTGGTCTGTTTAGCCTTCGTGTGCACAAGATGACCATAGAGCAATAAACCAAACCAATCTCTGTCATTGTCACATAAAATGTAAAATGGATTTTGTAAAATGGGTTATTGCTAAACAAACTGCTATTGACAAAGATGTTTTCAAATAATTACCTTTTTCTTCTTCACTTTAGCTAAAAACAAATTTTACCGCCTCTATAATTTAGTAATATTATCTAGGTCTCTATCATCTCTTAAAAACTATGAAATGAATTTGAAATACTTTGTATAACATATATATTAATTTATTCTTTAATACAAAATATTTTTTCTATCTGCCATACACAACTCATTTTTAAAACAAGTATACTAGAACAGAAACTCTAATAGAAGTTCCTCGCATCATTTTGGACTTGCCAGTTGAGAAATTTATCCATTCTAAATGCAAAATGCTCTGTAATTTCTTTTAAGATTTCACCTGGAACAAGTAATATAAAAAAAAAAGATTTTAAGTCAGTTCCTACTTTTTTTTCACTATATTGCAGAAAGTCCTTTATAAATAATTTTCATTCCTTATTTTAATTTAGAAAAAATTATCTCTCTCTCTCTCACACACACACACACACACACACTTTCTCTTTCACACACACTTTCTCTTTCACACACACTTTCCATCTCTCTCACTAATTTATTCACATGTTTCATTTTCCATTTTGTTCCCTCCTTGACTCAGACTAGAACCCAGAATGAAAAAACAATCTGAAAAAGAAATTTTTTTTTCCAGCGATCTGCACGCTTCGCCACTGACGGTATCTATTCCTAAATTCATATCCTGCTAAATATCTTATATAAGAGAAAAAATTTTTCTCCCAAATAAAACTAAAATGAATTAATTAAATTTAATTGATGAATTAATATTTGAAAAAACTGCATTAACATCCAGTGTCATCCACTACAAGTTCAAAAAAAATGTATTTGAACTTGAGTGGATGAACAAAAAGTATTTTATGAACGATTGAAAATTTGAACAAGATATATAAATATATAGTGAGAGAGTGTGAACTAATAATAGGAATTGAAAAAATTACTTCTCGTAACGAATAAATCTTGTTAACCAAATTGAACTGTTTCATTACTACATGTTGAAGAAATGTTTTTTTTTCTTTACCTCGATTACATGTTTACATGTCGTCCATTTTTCAGGTGAGCAGTCCTGGTCCTAACACTCACCTGGATCTGCTCGGACTACTGTACGTCGGGGGCATCCGAAGAACCATGTACACCACCTTGCCTCGTCTATTGCACTCAAGACAGGGATTCCAAGGATGCCTGGCCTCTCTGGACCTGAACGGGGAGACGGGAGATCTGATCCGGGACGCTCTCATACCTTCCACTCTGGTGGCCAAGGGTTGCGCAGGTGGTAGTAAAATGGTCCCAATACCTAGTCAAACAGTTAATTTACCTAAAAGATTAAAATTATATTTGATTACTAAATTAATTTCATTATGATTGATAGTAGTATTATTGGTATTATTTGTCCTGTATTTTATAAATTTAAACCACTTTACCCCTGTAAATCCTAGTATACTGACTGTGCTACTTTCACAAAGTCTTACATCTGCACCATCGACATCAGCTTTTGATTCACTTCAATCGTTGGCCTTTGAAAAACCAAACAAATATTAACATTACGACTAACTCAAAATGTCATACAGCTGATAGCAGTATGACTGGTATTATTTGCCCTCCACTACAAAAATTAATCCACTTTACCCATGAAAATTTAAGTATACTGACCATAAAATCTTACGTCTGCGCCATCGACATCAGCTTTTGTTTCTTTGTTTTCCCTTCATTTGTTGGCCTTTGTAAAACCCAACAAATATTATCTTTAAGCCTAACTCAGAATATTCTTTAGTTGGAAAAAAACAGTAGACAAAATTCAAAATATATAGTTTTGAATAGAAAAAGATTTCAGAATCCACATTCTACAGAATCAGAATCGTAATCTGTATCTATGTCAATGTGCAGTGAAACAGGAAAAACTCGAGCTAGGAAAAATTAACTTAAAAATAGGGAAATTTTTATTAAATGATATTACTGAGGTACACTGCCAGTATTTCACGACACATATTTCAACAGAACTTGATAGATAAATTCGTTTGACACAATATGACCAACATTGGCCCTTGTGCCATAAAGCAACAATTGTAAACCACAAACCAACCAACATCGTACTATGCAACAACAAAAAATCACAGTTTTCTTAAATCTCTAAACAACTTAAACAATACAAGTAGTAATAATAAGAAATGTATGGATCACTTGTAATCACAGTTAAAGGCACTAATATCGCCAAGTTGAACGACGGAGAATTATGAATAATGGAAAACTTTCGTGAGATTTTCATAGCTTTGCACTTGATAAATTAATAGTCGTCTCATTTGGAGTCATTTTCAACAGTTTTGAAAGATCAGTCGCCAAACTTGTCACCAATTTGGCAAGATTTTAATCTTTTGTTAGTACGTGGTGTATTTTCAAAAGCGATGCCATTTTGTACAATAAAACAAATAAATTAAATAACTTAGTTGTGTTAAATCATAAAAACTACTAAGTAAAAATAGGCAATTATTTACAAATATTGCATGAAATTTTATAACAGTATTATTTATAATATTATTTTAAATCGAAAATTAGTTTTAGCTAATATTTGATGTATGCTTTAAAACAAGAGAATTAACCCGAGAACTAAAATTCATTATAAAAATATGAAGATTAATCGCCAAACTGGTCACCAATTTGCCAATATTTTAACCTTTTTTTTGTACTTTGTGAATTTTCAAGAGCGAGGTCATTTTATACAGTAAAACAAATAAATTAAATAATTTAGTTGTGTATAATCATAAAAATTACTAACTAACTAAACAAGCAATTATTTACAATTGTGCACGAAATTTCACACAATATTATTTTAAATCGGAAATAATTTTTAATTGCTATTTGATTTGTACTTTAAAATAAGAGAATTAACCCAAGAAATAAAATTCTTTATAAAAACATAAAGATTAATGTATATGTATATGTGTTTTTTTAATAAAGTAAAATTTTATAAATTTTTAATTACTACTATCACTTCGAATGTATTTAATATAATAAGCAGCTGTCAATTTTAAAATAAAATTATAATAAACAGGTGTGAATTGACACTACACTAATTACCAACAAAGCTTATTCCTATTCTTAAAATGGATTTCCATACTTAAGATACTAAACTCTCACGTCGTAAAGCGTCAATAATGTTTTGCCCATTCGGGATTTGGATTGGCAGGCGTAGTAGAATGTAAGATTTTAGTATCCGGTGAAAACCCAATTTTACTCTTCTGAAATTCAAAAGAGATTTTTAAAAAGAGCATAAAATTTTTAAATCCGCTTAAACATAGAAAAATCTGCTTTGAGCTATAGCATAATTATCTATATTTGTAGTTACTTTTTCCTGAGATAATTAATTTTAATCACTTTTTTTTTGTCGTTATTACAAGGTACTATGACGAAGTGCAGCCATTCAGCTTGCGCCAATCACGGAGTATGCGTTCAAGTATTCAACAGCTACACTTGCGACTGCGATATGACATCTTTCTCGGGTCCAATATGCGCTGATGGTCAGTTGTCCTATGTTTTCTTCATTCTCAATCAAAAGTTAAATACCATTAAGAAAAAGTATAGTAAAAAAAAAAAGTATAGATGTTGTCTTTAAGTCTTATTAAGAAAAAAGTATAGAATGCTGTCTAAAAAAAGTATAGATTGTTGTCTTTAAGTCTCATTAAGAAAAAAGTATAGATTGCTGTCTTATTAAGAAAAAAATATAGATTGCTGTCTTATTAAGAAAAAAATATAGATTGCTGTCTTTTTCATTAAAAGTTGTCTTACGTGCCATAGCCTCAACTTTATTCACAATTAAAAGTTAAATACCATTAAAAAAAGTATAGTAAGAAAAAGAAAAAAGTATAGACTGCTGTCTAAAAAAAGGATAGATAGTTGTCTTATTAAGAAAAAAGTATAGATTGCTGTCTTTTTTCTTTGTCAAATATATTCTTACGGATTACCTCAGTTTGAGAACCACTCATGAAATTTGCTACTTCTCAGTCTAGTATACTTTTAGTTATTTTTTCCCTTTGTCTTAAATATATTCTTTTTTTTTTATTTGTCTTAAATATATTATTTTTTTTTATTTGTCTTAAATATATTCTTTTTTTTTTTTTTTTTTTTTTTTTTTACTTGTCTTAAATATATTATTTTTTTTTTTTATTTGTCTTAAATATATTCGCAAGGAATCGTATATAGTTTTTTGATAACGGTTTTCTTTTAATTAAAAATAAATGCATGACCGTGAACATTGAATTAAACACATTAATTTTTAAAAGATAGTAAAATTTACATTTACCTTTTCAGAGAGCATATCTTACGAGTTTGGACCTGGAACCGGCCTCGTCACTCTCTCGTTTCCTTCGGACAAAATGCCGGACACGAAAACCGACCTGGTGGCTCTAGGATTCATCACCATGGTCGACAATGGAGTGATGATCCGCATAGACAGCGGAACATCCAACGACTACATGGAATTGGAAATCGTAAGTACGAAATTATTAATCCGAACGATTTTTGTTCCTTGAAAAATCTCATTTTTACTTCGAAATAAAATCGCCTTTACTTTCACCAGACGATTTTTTAAAACAGTTTTACATTATTATAATTAGAATAAAATTATTATCATATAGTAGAATGTACATTATAATAATTATTATAATGTATGCATAATTATAATTTATATTTATTTTCTTATTATGAATTATAATTTTATACTTTTTTTATTTATAATGAGCCATAATTAAAAAAGGAAGGAAATTATAATTCTTAATTGAATTTAAGTATGTCTCATTACTGCATTGAATATCATTTCGAAACAGCTTTTATTTACAAACCCATAAATGAAGTGTATGAATTAAACCACATATTCAATCGGTACAGGTAATAAAAGAATTTTTAATAAAAAATTGTTTACCTATAATAATTTTATTTTGAATAAAAGAATTTTTACCCATAAAATTGTTGGTATTGTTTTCGGCAGCGGGGTTTTTCGTGTCCTTGATTACTTTTAATTTTTCGTTACTTTGACCACTTTCAGTTTTGAATATTTTAATTCGTTCACTGATATTTTTTTTAATTTCATTCAAGAGCTTTTTTATTTTACATAATTTTTTTAAGTTTCTATTACGATTCTTTTAGAACAATTTTACATTAATCTAATGTTATATTATTTAAAATCTCATTTTCACTTTGAAATAAAATTGTTCTTTGCTTGCAGGCGATCTTTTAGAACACTTTTGTAATAATTAAAAAATGTAAAACTGTTCTAAAAGATCGTCTAGTGAAAGCAAAGAACAATTTTATTTCAAAGTGAAAATGAGATTTTTAAAGAAAAGAAAATTGTTTGGAATTTCTGTAGTTTATTTTTTTAAGATTCCTGTTATATGTTTTGTTCTTACATTCAATTCTAAATTTTATGGGTAACCTCTACATCACCCCAGTCGATCAGAATTATTTTTCAGATTTTATGTTACATTTGTTTTCTTTCAGATTACACCTAATCATATTTTAATCAATTTATACACGTTGCTTATGTCGATTTATTTGGAATGCTTTCGGAATTTTTCCCTCATTTTCTGTTTGGAAGAAAAATTCTTCCAATTTTACGAAATCGATACAAAAATCCTTAACATTTTTCTCTAAAGTTTTCCGATTATAAATTGTTATTCTTTGTTTTGAACCAATTTCTTTTATAGTTCGGAAGGCCAAGGTGCTATCCATTGGGCCAATCGGCTTTTTACTTGGTGTAAGCAAGTTTGAAACTCATAAAGGACATGCTTATTTTAACGTAAAAAAAGTCAATTACAAAGAGTCATACAATTCCTACGTTATGTCTTTTAAAATAAAGTTTGTTTTTTATAATCGGATTGTAAATAGCATTAACTTTACTAGAATCCCAGATTCGCCACAATAAAGTAAATTTTCTTGACAAAAAAACCAAGAAATTAGCAATCATTTTTTTTAAAACACAATAACAGCCATCTTTATTTTTCATAGAATAACAATAACATTGCCAATTTCGCTTAACCAAACATTAACACACGCTACACGTGTAAATATAACACTTATGCTTACAGGTGGATGGGAACCTGTACATGGTGTATAACATGGGGACTGAGGATCATCCGATTGGAGAGCACAGCGTACATGTGAACGATGGACAGTATCACGTGGTCCGCTTCACGCGATCCGGACCCAACTCGACCATCCAAGTGGACGATCACAACGTCCGAGTAAAGCAGCCTGCAGGTAAGATTTCACACATCACTTTATTTAGAATTTCAATTGAGAAGGGATTTCGCAGTTAAAAGCTAAAAAATTCAGTTCGCAAACTAATGGACCTTTGGATTTGGTGATTTTTTTTGTGGCATAAATCGCCAAATGCGGTAACCCAGATTTCTTGTATTCTTTGCAATTCACTTCACTTACAATCGCTACTGTTGAGCGAAAACAATTTCTGAAGCCACATCCCAGCGGTCCCCATTCTGCGATTTTGCCATCATTTATTTTGTAAACCAATTCAGATTCAGTCCTTTTTATCATTACTAATGTAAGATATAAACTCAAACTTGAATGTTGTTTTATGACAATGAAGATTTTGATTGGTTGGTGAGGTTTATGATGCAAGGGCCACAAGGACCATTCCGACACAAATCCTTTCGATGAAGATTTTGGTGCTTTTATACAAAAAAAATTACTTCGCTTTCAAGTGAGATTTTCAAAATGATGTAAGCCATTTGAAGAATCTTTAAAAATCATCCGAATAAAAACTTTAAAAAATATTAAATCTATATGATATCAAAGTTTCCTAAATAAAAATATATGAAATTAAAATGTAATTATTAAAACAAATATTAGTCTGAAAAAAAAAGAAATCTATGTCATAAATCATTAACGCTAAATTTGTCTTATAGACAAAATGAACTTTTTAACTTATAAACTCGGTAAAAAAAAAACAGCTCATATCCCAGCGGTAAAGTCACAGTTAACGTGGAGTCTAGGGGTTTGAATCAGCTAGGGCCAATGGGGAAAAAAATAACTACTACAATGTGTATAAAATTCTCGCATAGACAATCAAGCTGTCTGAAGAGAGTTATTTTTTTTTTTTTTTTTTTTTTTTAAAGTTTCCTCCAACATAACCGCGCAAACATCCCTATAAGTCCTGGAAAATATTGCTCTCCCTTCATTACCCTTCTGTGGTTTGGTTTGTCGCTCTACGGTCATTTTGTGCACACTTTGGACTAATTAGACCGGGACCTACTGTTTAACGTTGATTCCGAATCACTCACAAACATCTTTGCCACACCAGGATTCGAACCTGAAGCCTGTGGTACCAACAGCCACAGCGCTGGCCAATTGTTCGCTAGCCTTCGAGGAGCTGTTCATGGCATGCATAAATGGAACATCGAAATATAACAAATAATATAAAATTATATACCCCATATTAGGTTATATATATATATATATATATGTCTGTGTGTGTGTGTATGTTTATATGGGTATGTATCCATATGTTTTGTGTTTGGTCAATTTCATTTTAGTAAAAAACAATTCGCAGGTGTAAGCTGAACCAAAAGCGCTAATAACTTGAACTAAGAGTTTGGTTTGCTCTGCTATCAACAATCAACTGTGCGTATCTAGGGATCGTCATTGGGTCACTTAAAGTGAAACATAGAACTTGATATATTAGATGTTCTAAGATGCGAGCGCATCATGCGTTAGCAGAATATAATTTGATTATTCTGCGAACTCATAAATAAAACAGCAATATCTGTCCTATATTTGCAAGAATACTATTTTAAAATCAAAGTTAATTTTTTCTCACAATTTCGAAAGTTAGATTGTGAATATATGGATGCATACATGATGTATTTTTTTAATACATTGGTTTTCACTACTTTTATCATTATAATCTAAAAGTGTGACAAATCTCACGGGCCGAAAAAATGTTCAAGGAGGGCCGCGGGTTGACCACACATGCCCTAGGAGCTGTTCGTAGCATACATAACTGGAACATCGATATATAACAAAAAATAATGGTAAAGCACTTAAATTAAAAAGTTCGTGTTGATAAGTATATAATAATGAATTTTTTTGAAAAATATACAATTTTGCAAAATTTCACTCTAAAAACTGAAGAAAATGCAGTCTTGTACTCTGTTTAATCAATGTGATTGCTGTGATTTTTATTTATAAACTTATTATAGTCCAATTAATAGGGGCCTGGTGTCTTTGCCCCCAGGTTTCGGGTTTGAGTCTTGGCTGTACCATGCATGCTTGCAGTGGAATGAAATCCACTTTAAATCGTAAATCCCAGTCTAAAATGACTGTAGCGCATAGAGCTGACATCTCTACCCCATTAAACGAAAGACACATGTTTCGGAATCTGCTAGTAGGCAAACGGTTATGGTCCAACATGGACTGTAGTGCCGTGGAGTTAGAGTTAGAATCAAATCAATGTGATTACTTTACCTAGAATTTGATGAAGTAAGCTTTTCATATTTTAAGCAAGTAACAAACACGCAAAACACACTTCTGTATTAATCTAAACATTTTGATTTGCTTACTTCAACTTCTTTCTTTTCTTAGGTCGCCAGTTGACGGTTTTTAACAGCCACTCCACCATTCAGGTGGGCGGCAAGAGGAATCCTCTGAAAGGTGGCATCGGAAGACCCTTCCAGGGCATCATCTCGGGGCTGGTGATAAATGGTGACCGGATCCTGGACATGGCAGCTGAGGACGACCCCCGGATCAAAGTGGAGGGGGATGTCGAACTTCTTATGTCCTTGCCGCTGAGCCTTCAGCAAAGATCCATTCCTAATGAACACCAAATGCAACAGGTAAACAGAAAAAGAAATGCTTTTTACAAAGCCGCATACCACCTCATACGTGGCTCAATGGTACAATACAAAAATTATTGGTATGGTACAATAAAAAAAAAAATGGGGGCCTGATGATCGAGTGGTTAGCGCTCTTGCGCTCGGTACCACAGGTTTCGGGTTCGAGTCCCGGCGGTACCATGAATGTTTGTAGTGGGTCGGAATCCACTTTAAACCGTAGGTCTCGATCTAACAGGATCGTCGAGCTTTGCGGGGGTGGTGTTTACTCCGCGTCGGTAGCTTATCTTCAAGCTACACGCACCTCTTCGGTAGTGCTTCGGTGTAAGTAAGTAACCTCAGTGCAGCTCTTGCTTAAAGCTCTTGCACAAAAGATAATTGTCGAAGTATTTGCCAGCTGCATTAGAAAAAAAAAACATGAAAAAAATTATATGGATTGTACCATAGTTTTAAAAAAATACAATATTTTATCAAATTATTAAAACTATGGTATAATCCAAAAGCGGAAAGGCTCGTGACATCGTGCGTAAGCATCTTGCTATCGACAGTTAAGGGTCGTTCACACCAAAGAATAAAGCTGGATTCCAAACAGATATTAGAGAGTTTTTGCATACCGTACATTAGTTACCGTTGGACGTCCGTCAGCTTTTTCTCCCTAACGCGCATGCTCATAGGAAATTGCGCATGCGTATCTGTAATAATGTTTCCTATGAGCCTGCGCGCTAGGGAGAAAAAGCTAACGGACGTCCAACGGTAACTAACGTACGGTATGCAAAAACTCTCTATTAAATCACCCGTTGAAGAGCATCAGCCAATTAGAAATGTGAATAAGCAAGTGATCAAGTTTCTGACTGGCTGACATTCTGCGACGTACGATTTTAGAATCCCGTTGGAATAAAGCTTTAAAGCAGAACCGTTCAGACTGAGGCGACAAAAATCGTTTGACGCTGAATGAAGTTCCAGTTATTCTTACTAGATTGCAACGGCGATTGTTTACTTATGAAGTATCAAAATGTGAAGTTAATAGGTACAAAGAAATTTTGGTTTGCTTTAGAAATTACGTGTGAGTTCAATATGAGTCGCTTATATAAAAATTTTGGACCTAAAGCAATCATAATTGTATAATTCTACAATTAATGTCTTGGAAGAATTTTAATTTATTCGTTTCAATTCTTATGGTATAAATTATAGATTATACAAAAAGAAAAAAAAACATCAGACCCAAGGTTTTCACGATGTTCAGCAATCTTTTTCTCTGAATTTATGTAAATATCTTCTTGGTAAGAATAATGAAACTAATTTATTAAAGAAACATTTTTATCATCATTATTTTTCAGCAATCGTGAATTCATTATAGAATTTATGAAAGAAGGTTGAGCAAGATATTAAATCTCTAAGTTTTCTCTTTTTACTTTTAAAGAAAATTCCTGTATTGGTGTTCTTCAAAAGCTAAATTGTCAAAGTTATAACTACTTTATCCATCGTCCAATATTGAATATACCTTCCAGAGCATAAACAATTTATTATTATATTTGAATCATTTGAGCTAAAAAGCCGTAATTAAATGAAGATAAACACATCCTACACCTGATTTTTGTATTCATTAAGAACATAATCGATTTTTTTTAATGATTGGGGCGTTTAATTGAGAGTACTTCTAACCACCATTAATAAGAATTTCATCAAGATAAAAATCGATATGATAAATTCGACGTTATAATTAATAAATAGATTATTAAAATAAGGGATGTTATTATTATTATTATTTTAATTATTATTTTTATAACATCCCTTATTTTAATAATCTATTTATTAATTATAACGTTGAATTTATCATATCGATTTTTATCTTGATGAAATTCTTATTAATATTGGTTAGAAGTACTCTCAATTAAACTTATAAAAAAAATAATTAAAATAATAAGTTTAATCGAGAGTACTTCTAACCACCATTAATAAAAATTTCATCAAAATAAAAATCGATATGATAAATTAATAAATAGATTATTGAAAAAAGGGATGTTACTATAAAAAATATACTATATAATAAAATACTATATTATAATACTATAAAAAATACTTAATAAATCAACGCTATAAAAATCTGGCTACGCAAAAAAAAAAAAAACGAAAGAAACGAAAGTGAATTGAATACAATTTTCCAACACTTGTAGTTAAGAGTTATCTAACAAATCCATTGCTCAATTCCACTTCAATAATAAAAGTCACATAACAAACACATCAGGCGTTTGAAAGTTCGCAAACTTCGAGTGTTCAAGGTCAAAGATTTCAGGCGTCGTGTGCTGAGGTTTGTGAATTGCAATTTCGTCTAGACTGATACTTCTTACATGCCGCTATCTACTGGCTTAGGGATTACGTCACATGTTGCAATGCTTGTATCTATTGTTTGTTTTAAGAACTTATTTTTAAAATTAAATCAGTAAATTTTTGAAATGTATTTGATTATGTTCTTTTTAGCATGTTTTATCTTTCTTTCAAATGTCTATTGTAGAATCAAAATATTAATTTTTTATATTTATAAACGTCGATTCAGATTAATTTTGCCTTTATAATTTGCCAAACAATAATATTCAATCGTTATCATTTTTTTGTCCCCCTACTAACTGACTTAATTTTCTCTTTGTTATTTTCATCCATATTTTTTTCTTGTCAAATTTATCGAAACTAAAAGAGAATTTATTTACTGCACCTGGCAATGCCAGATCAAATCTACCAGTGTTATATACGAAGATAAGGTGAAAAGTTCTCGGCCTGACACAGAAATGACGCTCCAATCAGCAAAAATTTACATTTCCTGCCTGGATGCACGTGTCATTAGTTCGTATGACAAGTTTCAACTTGTTTTTTCAATTAGTTTGCTTACACGAATTTTTGCGTGTTTTTCGTTAAAATGGATAAACTTGAATATCGTGCGGTCACAAAATTCTTAGTTTTGGATGGATTAATCCGTTAGGAAATTCAACCCAAGTTGACAAAAGTTTACTGGGACTCTGCTCCTTCCATGTCAACCGTTAAAATATGGGCAGCTGAATTTAAACATGGTCGCACATCCCTCGAAGATGACCCACGTGAAGGACTGTCAAAAACCGCAACCACACCGGAAACCATCAAAAAAGTGCGTGATATCGTGTTGGACGATAGGCGAGTGAAGGTTAGCGAGATAGCTGAGACTGCTGGGATGACG
Organism: Caerostris darwini; assembly: GCA_021605075.1. NCBI lineage: Eukaryota > Metazoa > Arthropoda > Arachnida > Araneae > Araneidae > Caerostris > Caerostris darwini. The sequence continues at coordinate 26,851 of BPLQ01012176.1, read as the reverse complement.
AAAGAAAGGGTGTGAATCATCTTGCACGGAGAATTAGGGATGCGAAAGCTCTGCGCAAGATGGGTGCCGCATTTGCTGAATGCCGATCAAAAGCAAGTGCGCAAACGATTTTCACAGCAATCTTTGGATCAATTCAATACGGATACGACCGATTTTGTGCGGCGATTTGTCACCATAGATGAGACATGGGTCCACCATTACACCCAGAAACAAAACAGCAGTCCAAGCAGTGGGTGTAAGCCAATGGTTCAGCTCCAAAGAAAGCGAAGTCGATCACATCTGCCGGAAAGGTCATGGCCAGCGTGTTTTGGGATGCGAAAGGGATCCTGTTAATTGATTGCCTTGCAAAAGGCAAAACAATTTCAGGTGAATATTACTCCAACATTCTTGGCCAGCTGGATGCCAAAATTCGCGAGAAGAGGCCTGGATTGAAGAAGTAAAAAAGTCATCTTTCACCAGGACAACGCGCCTGTGCACACGGATGCACAGGTGCGTTGTCCTGGTGAAAAATGATGAGGGGGACTGTGGGATTTGAGGTACGATTTGCTCGGCCATCCCCCTATTCTCCTGATTTGGCACCCTCAGACTTTCATTTGTTCCCAAACTTGAAGAAATTTGTTTCTGGGAAGCAAATCTTCGCATCCAATGAAGATGTTGAGAGGGCCATAGATGAATATTTTCGTAACCTTCTAGACTCTCACTTCCGGGAAGGAATACTGATGTTGGAGAAACGTTGGACCAAGTGTGTTGAAGTCAAGGGAGATTACGTAGAAAAATAAAATCATTTTTTAACTGAAAGTCACAGTCTTTCATTGTTCATGCTGAAAGCTTTTCACCTTACCCTCGTACACTGCGGGAAAAAAGTAGAAGGACATTAGATTATTTTTGATAAATGAATAATGACGCATTTTTTAAACAATTAATTTATTCACAACGTTTTTATATGCAGATACCTGTATCTAGACAAAACAAAAAAGTACACAATTAAAAAAAAAAGTATACTTAATAAAAAAAATTGGTTTTGACGATCTCATGATCAGTGAAAAAAATAGAAGGACACTTCTAAAAAAGAGGTGTACTATATAAATTAATATGGAATTCTTTTCCCGTTGGCTCGAATTACTTCGAAGATCCTATTTGGCATCGAACTGTATAAAGATTGAATTTTTGTTTGGCAAAAATTGTCCCATACAAAGTTTAATGATTTCTGCAGCTCAGCTACAGATTCAAACTGCTTTCTACCCTCATAAACACGACGTACAATCATTGCCCATATGTTCTCTACAATGTTGAGATCAGGACTTTTAGCAGGCCAATGTAAAAGTCGAACATGGTTTGCTGCAAACCAATCTTTAACACCATTTGCAGTGTGAATTGATGCTCCATCTTGCTGAAAAATCCAGTCATCTCCTCCTAACTCAGTGTCATACGGTAGAAGATTTGAGTTTAGAGTCTGGATGTAGTCTGTATGGTTCTATCTACCATTTAGAAAGACTAAACTTGTCCTGCCTCCATAGCCAACTGCTAACCATACCATTAAACCACCTCCTCCCATCTGTCGAGTAGAATAATTTTCTTCTTGAATACCAAGACAGTGCCAATAGTACTGATAACCATTTGGACCATCCAAATTGAATTTTTTTCTCATCGGAAAACATAACTGAGGTCCATTCTGAGCTCCAGGACATGTGGTCAATAGCCCACTGCAGTCGGTTCTTCATGTGTCCTTCATTCCACTTCGGATGGTGCATCCGTTTTTTGAAGACGAACTTTTTTGAGCGTTTTATGTAGTTATAGACAGTTCTTTTGGTAACATGTGTAATTCCTGATTGAAATTGCGCCTTGCCGACAATTCCACCAGTCTTTTTGAGTTCGCGAAAGATTTTTCGTTGATCACGTTGGGTGAATTTTTTTTTTTGGTCTTCCTGTCTTCTTTTTTCTTCTGTCACTTTCAGGGTTTCTTATGAACTTCGAAACAGTGTTAGGACTGATTCGTAGCTGTCGTGCAATCTCTCTCACCCCTTTGCCTTCATTTTTATAGGCAACTATTTGGCCCTTCTGAAACTTACTTAAGGATATTCTTCTGGGCATCCTAAAACCAACAAAAACTATGAATTTCTAGCTAAATATTTTATTCTTGTTAAAAAGGAATTAAAAGAGAAAAAAACACTTACCTATAAACTTTCCAACAGCTTCTAAATAGATATTTTGGACGTGTCCTTCTACTTTTTTCACACACCCAAAGTTATTAAGTATTGCATTCCTAAAATAAAATAGTGCTAAGTAAAAAAATCTCATTTAACTTTCACTTAACGTAAATTAAAACTCTAACAAAACAACTCTCTATAAAAATCAGGTCAAAAGCAGTAAAATAAAAGCATATTGTACAAAAAAATGACTGTCCTTCTACTTTTTTCACACAGTGTATATACAGAGCCTTCAATATGTATGAAGGTCTCTCATGTTCATGAACTTAAGAACAGGATTGCAGTTCAGTATTTTTTAATGTTGTCTTTAATATTGTTATTTGAAAAACTATGTGAATCATTTCAGCACGCTGGAGCCTCGCCTACCTATGTGGGTGACGACCTGGTCTACTCCGGAGGAGGGGGTTCAGGTTGCTGGGACGACGAAGATGATTGCGGCTCTCAATCTGCAGGTAGAAAACGTACGTTCGAATCACTCACTAGAACCCCCCACAATGGAATGAGTGCTTGGCAAGAGATCCTCTCTGAAAACTGCCTTTTCTAAGAACTTATTCGGAATTTGAAAGCTAGGATCAGAATAAAATTATATTCCGTATGGTTTTAAAATTAAAAGTAAAATCTTAAAAACTTTTCTTGCTAAAATACTATGTATGCAGCATTTAATAAATTTCACCCTTAAAATATAAAATTCTTTGAAAAAAAAATAAACCTCGGTTAAATATAATATAAAAAATAATCTTTTATTAGTATACTTATGAGTATCTTTAAGTGACAAAATATTTTTTTATACAAATAAAAGTGAAGTTTAAAAAATTGAAGCATTTCAAACGCCTTATCCTTTTCTTTTTTTAATAATATTAGCTTAATTTTTAAAAAAGAATTCTTAATTCCACATCTATAAATGAAAAAAAAATCACCTTAAATCGTTTGTATTTAAAAATTTTTTACGTTTCAAAGGCCTTATTTCGTTACTTTCAATTTGAAACTAGCGATCGTTTCCTCTCAAATAATGTTTATCTTTGAGCGCACATCCAACATATATCCTCCGTAATTCAAGTGCTTGAAGCATTTGAGACGCTTTATCCTTTTTTTTTTTAATGATATTAGTTTTATTTTTAAAAAGAATTATTAATTCCACATCTATAAGTTTAAAAAAAACTCACCATAAAACATTTGTATTTAAATTTATTGCCTTACAAAATAAATTTCAAATCTAACTTATTAATCGCATGATAAAAAATGTTTTTAATTTTTTTAGTTTTAAAGACCTTGTCAAACGAGTTTATTTCGTTGCCTTCAGTGTCAAACAAACCGCCGTTTCCTCTCAAATAATGAGTTTATCGTTGGGCGCATATCCAACATTTATCCTCCATAGTTCAAGTGCTTGAAGCGTTTGTGACACTTTATCCTTTTTTTTTTTTTTTTAATGATATGAAATTAATAATTCTTTTTAAAAATAAAACTAATATCTATAAGTTAAAATAAAACTCACCATAAAACATTTCTATTTAAATCTGTTGCCTTATAAAATAAATCGCAAATCTGACTTATTAGTGGTATGATTAAAAAAAAATGTTAATTTTTTAAAATGGTATAATGTTTAGTTTTTTACAATGTTACAAGTTACATATTTTTTACAAGACTTTATCAAACGTTACCTTCAATGTGAAGCAAACCATCGTTTCCTCTCACATAATGAGTTTATCGTTGGGCGCATATCCAACATTACTCCTCCGTAGTTCACTCGAAGCATTCTATTGTTCATTTCGCGGGAACCAATGAAGACAGAACAGCTTGTGGTTACATGATTTTTCTCCCATGCAAATAAATTTGTCGGAGGTCATGCACATAGTAAACTTACCTTAAATGTGAAGGCCGCTTCTCGTTAAAAGAAATGGTACTTACGTACTAACGGTACCTTGGCGACAATTAGTGAAAACGCGCCAACCGCCGCAACAGATTTGGCGGTTTTTAAGTGGCGCCAATCCACATTTAAAAAACAATCAAAACGCTTTCAAAATATTTTTATTCAAAACAAAATATATAAAACACTTCATTTAAAATCAAAACAATAAAATATATAAAACACTTCATTTAAAATCAAAACGATTTAAAAATGCCGACCACAACGACTTTTACGTTTAGTAAACAAACTTTCATCAATTTCCACAATGCAATCTGGCCACCTACCGGTTTTTTTTTTGGTTTATTCACCATATCCAAGACACATAATTCATGCATATAATTGTTCCAATCGATAACAGTTTTATCCGATATATCAAGTTGCTTTTCACAAAATTTAATCGACGTCAACTCCTCGCACCAGCAGTATATGAATCTCAAAGCTATACGAAATGGAAGTCTGCTGCCTTCAAACCAGTTGTCTCTCCGGAATCCCACACGATGAGCACGCCGATCGGAATTGCATTTCCAAAACTTACGTTCACCAAAAGAAAGTTTCATTTCATGCGAATTGGGACATTTTCGTTGTTTTAGTAAAATATTCCGCTCCTGGAAAAATAAAATTGCATCGTTCTCCGTTTCTGGCAAATCCCAAATACGTATTTTCGTATCACAACAATATGGCGTCGAAATTCAGCAAATCTGCAGCCGTTAAGATTGCCGCCACTTAAAAAGCGCCAAATCTGCAGGGGTTACTGTATTGGCGCCACTGAAAAACCGCCAAATTGCAGGGGTGCCATTGGCGACACGTTTGCCACGTTTTTAACGCCAAGTTTGTCGCCAAGGTACCGTTAGTACGTAAGTACCAAAGAAATAAAATAAGTCTCTGGTATGAACTTAAGTCATACATATGGCCTTACTTCTGAACGTGTAGTAATGCACGCGAGCCAGCATACAAAAGGAATGAGTTTTGATTACCACTGGTAGCACTGGTAATTGTTGCTTTCAAAAGTAAACAGACTTAGTGAAAGATTAATATTGAAGATCTTCCGTTGACATTTGGGATGACTGGTGGAAGTTGCCCTAATTTTCTTCCATTAAGACATGCAAATATGGCGCAATGATGCCAGCAAGCCAATGTTTTTTTTATTTTCTTTTTGTTGAACTATCGAACTATAAATCTATTATTGAATTTTTAATTGCAATTCATAATTATTTGAATTTTTTAATGTACCCATTCAACGAAACAATAAAATCAGGAAATTGAATAATAAAAATAATGTTGCAAAAAAATATATATATCTTTTTTTTTTTTTTTTAATTGTATATAAATAAAAAAGTAAAAAAAATGTTAAAAGTAAAGTAATATATATATATATATATATATATTTCATTCAAACAAAACAGTTTTAAAAATTTTTTAATTAAATAAATATATAGATTATATTCATTCAAAATAAATAAGAAATATTGAAAAGAACACTCACAATCTTATTAGAACCACTGCTATATGATTTACTTGCTTTCGTTGTTAACCATAAATAGTTTCAAATCCAATTTATGTGATGCCAAAAATAAATAAATCAGGTTTTGGTCATGCTATATTTCGTTCAATTCCGCTATTCGTATGAATAAATTTATTTTATTTTGTATATCAAATATTATTTAAGTAAAATTAATTTTTCTTAAATAAAATAACTGTTGTATACTTATCTTATAAATAGCTTTTTACCTTACAGTATTGTGCGTTATCGATCGACTGTCTTGCACACATTCCAATTAGAGTTTTATTTCGCGTTTATTACGTATTAACTGGCTTGCTTTGACTTGACTTGACTTGACTGGCTGCTTTGAGATGTATGCTTGTTGACGTTGCTTTATCTCAATTTATCCAAATGCTATTTTAAAATAGAAGAGGCAAAACAATTTGGCAGAAGTGAGAATGAAGCCTTTATAAAAAAACTATTCTAAAACTCGAAATTCTAGAAATCATTGCCTGTGGCGGCATAAAAATTCCTTTTAAAATACAAGAAACGTTGCTTGTATTAATTGTTTTAAATGCAATCAAGCATCTTTATAACATAACATCATCAACATAACGCTACAAAAATTATCCCGCCTCATCATGTTGAGCAAGGGGCCTGAATAGCCGAGTGGCTGGCGTTCGGTACCACAGGTTTCGGGTTCGAGTCCCGCCGGTGCCATGGATGTTTGTAGCGGTTTGGAATCCACTTTAAGCCGTAGGTCCCGGTCTAATAGGATCGTAGAGCGTTGCGGGGACATTGTTACTCCGTGTCCGTGGCTTATCTTCAAGTTACACGCGCCCCCTGATCCAAGACAGCTATCTAAGTGTTTGCCAGCTGCATTAGGAAAAAAAAATCATGTTGAACAAAGCTAGCAGATTGGTCAGAAAACTGAAAGATACGGCAAAAGTTCTGATATTGACTCAATATAATTTTATACACCAATATTTAGAAGTGATTCGTTCATAATTTATGTGCTACTCGAAACCAGCATCTTAAATTTTAAGAATACTATTAGACAATAAGACGCTGAAAGTTTTTAATGAATATGCCTGATATCCAAAAATAGAATCCTTTAAGGCTGTGTCATGGTAGATTTGAAATTAACCATAAAAAAAACATCCAAAGTTGTGTTACTCATAAAATTAGTTAAGCTGCCTTGAATAATTGGCTTTTTATATTCTTTATAGAAATTGCTTTTATAGTCTTTATAGAAGTTTGGTTGCCATAACTGGCATACTCGGTTTCTTAAAAAAAAAATTACCAAATTCTTACTTTATTTTAGATTTATGGACAACATAATTTTTGAAAGTTGTTTTTTTTTAATTGTATTTCTTAATTTTTTTATAATTTCACACCTTAAATTTTGTTGAACTTATTTTTGCGTTTATTTGTCATTTTTAAATGTATCTATTTATTCATATCATTTACATTTATATTTACTTTCATTGACTACCTGTAATAATGTTACCTCACTTCACTTCTCTCAGCAGATGATCTAATAACCCCCATCTACATTCCACCTACACCCCGCCCTTTCGCCCGAACCACCCCAGGAATATCCGCAGGTGGTCAAGTCAGCAGCTACATCCACAGTCGATCCTCTGCACCCCCGCGCAACCACCCAGGAGGAAACCTGGAGAACACCAATTGCGATGACGAGGAGGATTGTATCGAAGGTTCGGGCGTGGGCGAGGTCAGCTTCACCATCAACCAGAACACCCCCGCCACTCCAACCTTCATCACCACCACCGGACCCAATCAGGAAGTTTCAGAAAACTTCGCCAATCCGCCTCGAGTACTACCTCCACCCACGCACGACATGGACTCTGTTCCGAAGTTAGTCCTCACCCCGCCTTCCATCCCTTCGACGACGCTCTTCAGAAGACCCCCTCCAGAAGATGTCATCGTGACCCACCATCGACCTCCTGCGCCTCCACCTCCAATGTATCCAGTGATACCTCATCTGACTCCAAGACCCCCACACAGAGCCTCCACTAGGTCGCCTCCCACCATGCAGATCGTGCCCATTCCCGACATGCCCGTCACGGGTCGGGAAACGAATAAACCACCCCCAAAGATCAAGACATCATCGGCGGCAGACAACACTGCGATGGTCATTGGCATCATAGCCGGAGTCTTGATTGTGGTGGTCATAGTGGCACTGGTGGTGTACCGAGTTAGAAGCTGGACTCTAGCGGCTTCTCCCAGTGGAGGATACAAGGTGGATGAGTCAGCTAAAAGGTATCACTTCCCCCCGACTGGCACCGCACCGTACCAGTCCCAACCCCCGTCTGCGCAGCACATGAATGGAGCTCTCAAATGCGATCCCACCCAGAAAATGGTTAAGCAACCCAAGAAGAAAGACGTCAAAGACCTTAAAGAGTGGTACGTGTGAAGAGGCAAAAGATAACAAACTATATAAAACTAAAACATTTCAGAAAAGTGTATTCGCGTTCATCTTGCACGTTAAAAATTGCCGCTCGTTCCAACCATACTTTGGTCTTTCTTTTTACTACATAGATTTGTGCATGATATGAACGATTTTCAATAGCAATACGCTTCTCTAAGTCATGTGGGATTGCAATCCAGCCCAGATAAAAAGCCTTACAGAGGAGATATGGTCCTCGAACAGTTAAGACTTAAGTCTCTGAAGGGCATGCAGCTTTATTCTTACCATTTCTTTTCCTTCTTTTCTTCCTTGAATGAAATGTGTTCAATATAAAACGAAAAAAGTTCGGAACATCGAAAAGCTAACTGGACTTCTAACATCTTGACAAAAGTCTACATAGCAGAAATGGCAATAAAAACTTCTTTTTGAATGTGTGTTTATACATTAATTTTTTCCCTTCGTAGATTAAGAATATATATATATAAATATATGCATATATGTATATATATATAAATACCTTCATCAATGATAGACGTTTGAAGATTTTCCAACAAGGAACTTCGTGATATTCTGATGTGAATATTACAATGTCTTGATATAGATATTTTGGACAAATTTAAAAGTTCGCTGGAATCATATGCAATAATATTTTAGAATTAAATGTCTTCTCAACGCCGAGAGGAATTTATTAAGAAAAAATGAAAAATGTATATTAAATATGTCTGTTATTCTGTAATTTTTTTTTTTTTTTTTTTCTTATTGATATATGTTGTGATAATATTGTGTTAACGTATTAAACGCTTGAAAACGGGCGTTTAGATTCGAAACAAATTAGTTCTGACATAAAGTTATGCCTCAGACCAAACATTCGTTGGAACGAGTAAAAAAAAAAAAAATTAATAAATAATGCCAAAATGGCGCAGAACGAAAGAATGATTTCTTTTGTGGGTAGTGTCACTTCAGTGGCATCAGTTGTTTTTAAGAACTCAAGAGCTGTGTACGAATTATAATTAAAGGAAGAAATATCCCCACAAAGAAATCAAACAACTGAGAGAATAAAACTTACCAGCATGTTTGATAACTCTAAATAACAACCAAATCGAAATTCTGCACCCGGACATTTTGCACTCACAAGCAATAGCAGTGTATTCTGACGAAATTCATCTAAGCTTCTCTCCAAATATTGCAAATCCTGGAGAGAGAAAGAAGGCAAGATAGAAGGATTAAAATTTTAACGTGTAATTACATTTTTTTTCTTTTGTACTTAATTTCTTGGCTAACTGAGATCATGGTTGAAAAGTTTAATTTTATGCCAACAATTTTATAACGATATCCTTAGAAATCACATTCACTGTTTAAAGGCAAAAGCTTGAGGCAATAAAGCAGAGCTTCATTTGAAATGTAAGAGCTTTCTAATTTGTTCCAATAATTTTAAGAGAACTTACATCATTTCTACATTTTTTATGAATCATTACTTATTTATTTTTCAACATTATTAAATAAGAAGGGATTAAATTGTAAATATTTAAAATGTATTAATGATCATTACTAAACATAAATGTATTAAAAAATCTGTTATACTGTAATAATAATAATCATTGTTATAGCTTTTCTTTAAAAAATTAAATAATTTTCACATTGAGTTAAATTATTATTTTCTTGTTTTACCGTTTTTTAAATAATAGTACTTTGAAAAATAATATTTAAGACATGGTGAGTTCTTAAAGGAATTTAATTTTCATCCAACTGGTCAGTTGACATTTAATTGATAAGCTAAATAACAACTCAACATATTAAGTAAATTAAATATTTAATAAGATCAAAATAACATTGATTAATAACATTTATTGACAAAAGAACATAACATTGATTTATTTTAAATAAGTTAAATATTTTTTTTTAAATTAAAATAACATTGATGAACAATTAACAATTTTAAGTTACTTCATTGCAGAAATTAATTTTCACAAAATCTTATTGCAATAATTTTTCTCCTTATGAAATCAGATCAATATGTGAAATTCATATTAATCATCCTTTAATTGCTAAAATCTTCCCACTGAAATTAGCAATAACTTCCTTTTTCTATTATTATTTATTGATTGATTGATTATTTCTCAGTATCTTAAACAAGAACATTTACATGCTGCATTTAATTCGTTAAACATGAATTCTACCTCTTATCGCGAGTGGCATGAAACTAAGCTTTCTATTCAACCAGGTCTCATAGCCTCCTGTTCCCAAAGAACTTGTATCAATGTAAATTAGGCCATCTTACTGATGGTACGTCCAGAGAGAATATTGTATGTCAATAAATAACTGCCAGACAAGAAAGAATATTGCTAAGGCTTGTATAAGTTATGCCTAATGTACGGAGATGATGGTGAAACTGTTAGAACATAGTTCTAGTATTCAACTAAGTAAAACAGAAATAAAGGTATCCCAGCCTTCGTTTCAGTTCTTTCATAACACATTCAATAACATATCACAATTTAGTTGTAGGAATAACTCATTAAATATAAAGTTACATTGCTTGCACACACCCCAAAAAAAAAATTCTGTTACACCCTGCAAAACTACACGGTAAAATTTCATAGAATATTCGAAAAAAAAAAATTACTGTGCAATATAAGATAACCATAAGCATAGATCCTAGACAAACAAAAACCTCTATTAAGCCCTGTTAATATTAATCTATTTCAAAAATTAATCATAATATACGAATTTACCTGACTTGATATAAGCAACTTGGCCAACTGGTTAGTGCTCTGTCCTTTTGTGCCACAGGGTTCGAATTCTGGTGGATTCGAATTCTGGTGGCATGGATGTTTGAGAGTGGTTCAAAATCCCCATTAAATTGTAGGTCCTGGTCTAATTAGCCTAAGATGTGCACAAGATCTCTAGTGACAAATCAAACCTTATTTGATATGAACCCCTAAAATAAATTCCATATAATATACCAACAAATTTATAACTCAAGTTTGCTTTTTCCCCAATAATTTGAACTCCTCAAAACTAAAATTCCACCTTCAAGTTATTTCTAAAGTATTGTTGAAATTTGTATTTTCCATCATACACTTCACCTAAAATTTAAATAAGCTAGTAATTTTCATCTTTTTTGCTATTTAATTATTTTTTTAAATAAAATAATTCTTGTAGCTCAGTTAAAGGATTTATGTTAAAAATTAAAATCAATTCCATTATCTCTCCACATTTTAGAGGATAAATTAAAAAAATTCAGATTCAATAATAACACAGCTGACAATTAAACAATGCTGGACAAGATGAAAATAATTTTGATGTTTCTTATCAAAAAAATTAAAAAAATTAATTTTCAATTCGTATGTTTAAACATTTATTGTTTCCAAACTATACATAAATAGTAAAGGAATCAGTTTAGTTTGGATTGTTAACTATGGTCAATTTTTTACACAGTTAGACTAGAGTTAATTAAACCAGGATAGTTTAAAGGGTTCTCAAAGCCACTAACAAGCATTGATGCCACAGTCAGGATTTGGATTCGAAGCCAGTGGTACTAAAGGCAGATTTGCCAGCCACTTGGCTATCAGGATAGTAGGAATCAATTTAATATAAAATTTTATTGCATATTGAAAATGTTTTATTATCCATTCTAGTGGATTACTGCTGAGAAATTTTATGAATTAACAGTTAAATACAATTATATTTTACACATACCTAAAAGTATGTTTGTGAATCAGTGTTTATTAAAATAATGTAAGTAAAGATTAACGAGTAATAATAAATACTTTGTGAAACCGATGAATCTTGATTTGAAAGATTTTCTCGCAAAAGTATCCATAAAAGAAATATCATTAGAAGTTATCTAAAATTTTGTAAGTATGAATCTGTCATTACAGCATTTGGTTAACAATAAATTTATCTTTTCCCTTCATTAATGAGTAATAATCATAGAAAGCAGAGGAAATGGAAAAGTGAAACTGACATAGTACGATTTTGATTATATATATATATCCTACTTTCATGCAGAATGGATATGTATTATATATAAAAATGGATGGATGTAATAATTTAAAAACAAAAATTAACAAAATTTAGAATTTCCATTTTTTAAACCTGATTAATTTATCTAGTTGGCAGTTAAAAATTATGAAAAGAATTGCTAAGTTTACATTAAATAATCCGATAATATTAGTTTAGTATTAGTTTGGAGAAAAAAAATATGAAAACAGATTAAAGGTTTAAAAGAAACTATTCAGAATTGTTAAATAAGAATGACTGCTTCATTTAGCCAAATTTATATTATTTGAAAGTCATTTACAAATATATACTTTTAACAAAATTTACTAAAGCTAAAAGTGTTTCATTTCTTGTAGTAGAGCAATATCAGGTCATGTCTTTTCGCATATTTCTGTGTGATTACATGTATGTGTAAGGATTCATGTTCATTAGAAATTTTAAGAGTTAAGTTAATTGAAGAAAAATAATTTCAACTTTTTCTTGGATGATTTATTTGATGAGTGTCATACAAAAAAAGTCAAGTTCAATGATAAAACATACAAATAAGTCTTTACAGTTAATATATGGTGGTACTAAAAATTATAAACATATTCTAATGGAAAATATATTAATTCAAATTGAAATTATTTAGATATTTCTGATGGATTAAGAAACAATGAGAACATATAAACAGATTATATAATAAGCTTTGTAATTATTAATCTAATTACAAACAAAAACTAAATAAATTAGTGATTTGATATTTAATTTTATTGTCAAATATAACAATCTTAAATCATTACTAAAAATTCATTTTACATCCCTATTATCAATATCAATAATTCATAAAATAAAAGTGATTCTGTTTAGCATGTGCTTGAATGAATACCAAAGTTTAAAATATTGATATATTTTTGCTATTAGAAGAAATTCATTAATTAAACAGTGCATAACAACAACAAAAATTGTATACAGATATTTCACTCATAACATAAAAATATCCTTAAAATTTTGTATTTTCTTAATGATTTTTTTACTTTTCTTAAAAAAAAAGTAATGATAAAAAAGAATTCGGAGTATTTTAAAAATATGGACGTCTTGAAGCTGTTGGAGGTGCCCGTCCTCTAAAAATAGAAATTTAAAAATTAATATTCTCTCATACATTGAAGAAAATTTTATGAAAAACAGAATTTAATATACAAGAATAACTAAATATTGAAATTTTCATAAAGCATAATAATTCTTTTTAGTCTAATTTATATTAAGAGAATAAACATTACTTCTTTTAAGTATTATTGGATTTAAGTCAAAATTTTTAAAAAAATATGACCATTAAATATAAATTTGACTCAAATTTGGTAAATTACCAGTTATTAAAAATTTTGAAGATTTCTTTAAATAATATAGTAAGAACTAAATACTTACATATCATCATAAGAATCTCCATACCAATATGGCCTATGAAATGAAAAAATAGAAATTGGTAAATCCATTAATTTTATAAAACAGTGAATGAAAATGCTCAATGTAAACAATTAAAATACAAAATTTTAAACAGCAAGATCTTCAATATTATAAATAAGCATAAAAAAAGATGACAAATATATCCTACGATTTCATTATGTGATTATCTTTAAAATATATTTACAAATTACTATTTAATCAAAAAAATTATTATTATTGATAATGTTACTGCAAAATCCTCATGCAATGTATCAATTTTGAAATATTAAATGAACACCAGCCATTCTTTTTAAAATCAGAACTCCTTCTTCAGAACATTTGTTTTTCAATAATCACTCATTCATTAAGAAATATCAAATTATTTTATCATTATTAGGATATTTTCAATAAGTTTTAGAGGTATAAATAGAAAAATTGAAATTTATATCCTGTCCGTATTTTCTAAAACACGTCGTAAAACATTTAAATTCACAAATTCTTAATGATTTATTTTAAGTAAATAATTTAATTCAATGCCAACGAAAACATTTAAGAAACAAATATTTTGTATATTCTTCTATTACCCCTTTGTACTTTCATATCAAATCTGCTTTGACATTTGTGAAAAATTTATTTTTCAAATGTCAGATCATTTTATAAACAAATAAAGTAGTAAATATAACGAGAAAAAGAGAAAGAACAGCAAGCTCTGAAGCTTCCAAAAACTATTAAAGAAATTTGAAAATAGAACAGACACTTTGCATTTCTATAAAACTGAAATACAATTCAAATTTCAGAGTACAAAAAGGTTTAACAGGATATTATTCCTTCATCATTAGATAAATAAAATGGTCCTTTTTATTTATCTTCCTTTAAAAATTTTTTGGAAAATTAAATAAAAAAAGCAAGTTTGTATTTTAAAATTGACTACAGAATTCATATGAACTGAATCATATAAACACATTTATTTGGAGATGGAAGTGCAGAAAAGACAGATTTTCAAAGAAAACAACATAAAACCCTTGGAATGAACAGCATGAAAATTTGAGAACTCTTATATATAGGAGGGCTAGTCAAATAAAGACCTTAAACTCTATCACAATTTTAATACAAGGAGGATTATGGAAATTATATTTGAAACTTTATTTAAAAAAAAAAAAAAAAAACACCCCAAGTTTCATGAACAATGTTTAGCAAAGTCAGAAAAATAAAAATTTTAGCTTCAGGTTTAAAATTTGACATAATTTAGTAAAGTTAATTTCAAATATTAATTACAATATGTTCTTCTAATAGTCATTTGACATTTTATTACAACATTATCTTGTAAATTTATAAGTACTGAATTTATAATTGTTTGGATTATCTTGTACTTGGCACAATATAACCCCACAAAGTAATAGGTATTTTTTTTTCTTTGCAAATTTTTTTTTTTTTTTTTTTTTTTAATAAATTTAGTATTTAATAACCATGTTAAGAAAGGCTATTTTTTAAATATTAAATTTTTTTTAATGGACTTGGTACTGCTTTATTCTATTTTCAGAAATGCAGAAGTTACTTTAGCACAAACAATTCTATAAGAAAGGATCTGTTTTTCATAAAATCAGCAATTGTATGTATGAAAACCAGACTCTTTTGTCGTTATTTATCATTACATTAATATTTTTCCATTATTAACTGAAAATAGAACTAGAGATAAGAAAAAAAATATTATTATTATTTTGAAGAAAACTACTAAATAGAAGTAATATAAAAGATAATAATTTGTTTATCTACTCAAATATGAACAGTTCATTCTTTTTAAAAAATTACTTTTCAAACAGCAGTCATTAATCAACATCATGATTCAAGATAGTAAAATTTATCCCAATCAATTAAGATAAATTATTTAAACATGAAAAAAATATATGTTCATTTATATTACAGCAGTTTTAGTAAAATCATTATCAATATATTAAATAGTATAAAGCTTCATGCATTTTTTATAACAAATTACAGATATAAGAAAAAATAAATAGTATGGAAGTATTATTCCATATATATGAATATATCAAAATATTTTTTATACGTGAGAAATAGCATGGAATATTTAAGAACAGAATAGAAAGAAAAGAGTATATTTGAACTTAAGATTACAATCAGGTTCATCAGGACGAATTGAATATATAGATGATTTATGACATACAACAAATTCTAATATATAAAAAAACAATAAAAAGTTTAAAAAATTATTTCATTTCAATTTTTACTTTTATATTCACTATATATAAAAACAAATTTTGGCATTTATAAAACATAACAATTAAATAGCTGTTTATTTTATAATTCAACACAATCACTATATCACAAATGAACCAAAATAAAAGCAAACAAAATATATTTCATTTAAATAAGTTATACCTATCCGAATTAAATAAGTTATATCCATCCGAACTAGGAATTTGTGCTTGTGGTGGTGGTGAACGTCTTGAGTACAGGTAATCACTTGAGGAAGGATATGCTGTTGTCCTTCGTTCATAAAGATCTCTGGGAGGAGGTGGAGGAAGAGATCTTGTGTATGGATCTCTGGGAGGCACAGAATATGGAGATGATCGGTAGCCATACTCGTCTCGGGGAAGACTCAAGCTTGGACGTTCAAAAGGCATTGGATATGGTCGCATTCTGCTCCCACCACCATAACGATCACCATAAAATTCATCAACTCCTCTATCCCTGGTGGGAAAAGGAGGATCATAGCGTCCATTAAATCCATTTGAGTAGCCACCTCGATAACCTCCTCTACCTCCATAGAAGCCACCGCCTCCACCACGAATACCCCTGAAATGAGGAGAAAAGATTAGTACAACAAAAGTAAACATATTATAATTAACACTTTTTGTTTTTAATTTTGATGTGAATGATTTACTAACGCTCAATGGGTAAAATTCGTAATGAAAATTACATTATGTAACCGAACAAAATGATGTCAAATCACAAGCAACTTAATGCTCAGATAAAATTACCACATGGTCAAAAAATATTTAAATAAAATATAGAAATTTTTTTCTTCTAGTTA
This sequence comes from Caerostris darwini, assembly GCA_021605075.1. Classification (NCBI taxonomy): domain Eukaryota; kingdom Metazoa; phylum Arthropoda; class Arachnida; order Araneae; family Araneidae; genus Caerostris; species Caerostris darwini. Next base: position 10,354 of record BPLQ01012176.1, on the reverse strand, counting down.
GTCACTGATCTCTAGGAGTTGTTAGCGAACTATTCATGAGAATAAGCATAACAGTTCTTTTATTCAATAAATAAACATTAGGAGAATAAAATTACAATTAAAAAATTATTGCAATATGGAAATATAAGAATATAGGTAGAAGTTAAAACAATTTCCACCTACAGATATGATACATAAAAGAATCAAAATATACGAATAATAAAAAAGCACATTTAAAAGAAAAGAATACTGAATAGTCTGTACAATTAACACAGAGAAAACTAAAGTATACAAAAAAGAAAATAATTATTAAAAAAAAAACTTTTACCAATGCACTTTCCATATATATAACAAATTGGAAACATACAATATAATGCATATGTTTTTTTTTTTTTAAAGAGGAGTATAGCAAAACTGATAAAATTTACTAATGTTATTATAATTGGTTAAGGAAATTGTGACTGGTTAAATTGAGTAATAAAAAAAAAATTTATAATTTATATGTTATTTTAAAATATTTGGTAAAGCATATATTTATGAAAAGCATGGATACCTTTGAACAGATTTCAAATAAGATGCATATAAATGAAGCACAGAATATAATAATTAGAAAATGAAGACCAATATTTCAACACAAAGTGTCAATTTCTCTTTTAGTTAAGTCCAAACAGTAAATATATTCCTGATATTTTTTTTATTGCACAATTTGTAAAAAAATAATATTTGGGAAATATATATAGAAAACTTATTTAAAACGACTATATATATATATATATATAAATATATAGTTTTACAAGATATGCACTGCATATTTTTGCATTAAATTTGATGTTTCCAACATTGCATATACACTGGCATTCAAGATAAAGAGAATTTAAATATTTTGTTGAATTTCTCAAAAACTATTGAACACAAGGAAAATCTAAGTATTAGTTTTGAATAAACATGCTTCTTTGAAAAAAGATGCAAATAAGTATGGGCAGTACATGCAGAAATAGCAGCTTTAATAAGTGTTCATGGTTGTTTCCAAACTTTGTTGGATTAATACAGAATTGCATGCGATTTTTTTGCAATAATAGATGAAGTTCAAACGTAAACTGTTAAAATGGAAAATCATTTTTTAACCAACATTTAAATAATATTGACCTTGAGGTAACTAAGAGAATGTATTACCAACTTAAATGTAATGCTTAACATCATATCCAAATTATTCAAATAGGATACCAAATTCATTCAAGAAAGCCTGGGCAAGATCATCAAAAGACTATCAATATTTTCCCCATTATAGTGAAAAGTAATTAAATGTGAAATAGACTCATAGGTCTCAAGATTTCCAAAAAATCTAAATTTTCAGTTACTGTTCTCAGTAACATAAGAGAACAATGCATGTTCAAGTCAGAAGACTTCTGTTTGCATACAGCTCTTTTTTATTACACAAGAGAGCAAAGAACAAAAACTGAACTAGGGATTAATGGAGGAACATTGTATTAATTGATAATTTCCGTTTGGGCCAACAAATGATTCATGAAAGAAGTTTAACATCTAAGAAAATTATTATGACAGTGGAAATTTGATGGTCTGGGTATGCTGAATGGGCACACAGACCTAGACCTCCATATCTTTTCCGGTATACAAATGAGATTGTTTTCTACAAAATGCAGTTGACTTAAATTTCAATGGACAACATGGTGCGTCAACATAGAACTCATCTAATCAAAGAATTTCTGAGAAGGGAAGATATTTACCAGATGAATTGGTCATCCAGATCTTCAGACCAAGCCCTATCAAATATGTATGAAATGCTATAGATAGAAAATAATAATTTGCCTTGATTTCCAAGAACAATCTATGGTATAAAAAAAAATTGCTGCAGGAGTAGGACCAACCAGTACATGGACATTAACTGCCATGAATTCATGTTACGAAAACTATGTGATAGTCAAACCTACGAATCTTTTAATGGAAATGAATCAAAAATAATCTGGAATTCTTAAGAACACCTCATTTTATCGTTCCAACACTTTGATCTCCAGATCTTCCTCACTTCCTCAGTGCCCACCACTTTTATCGTCTCTCTCTCTCTCACTGTGTGTGTGCCTCTAAAATACTTTGTCTTCTCTGTCTTGCAATACCTTGTTTGCGTTTTCCTCTCTCTCTCTCTTCCTTGTTACACTCGGGGGCATACAAATATTATAAAGGGCCTTATCCGTTCCATATAAAAATCTCTATTTTAAACCTTTTACTGCTTTGGAGAATTACAATCAGTATTAAGAACAATCATGTGTACTATAATTGTAGTATCCTTCATATTTTTATATTATTGTTAGGTATAACTTATTTCATTGATTATCTCCAGAGCTACGAAACAGTTTTCACACAAAAATTTTCTTAATTTTGAACAACAGTGTGTGTGTGTGCAAATAGTAAATGCTTTAAATGATATAACTGATGCAACATAAAATTTTTTTAGAAAAGACAATGAAACCTGATATTAATTAGCTGAAGAAATATTATAAATTTATAATACATTAAAAAAATATCTCTTGGATGATAAATTTAACAAATTAAGTATAAACCTTTAAATTCTTAAAAAAGCTGAAAAATAAATGTTGTGTTGTGCTGAAATATTGGTATAATCAATACCAATGATCATTATCAATTACAAATATTTCATCAAGAAAATAAAATCATAAAATCATAAAATCGAACTTTCACCAATCATTAAAATGTCATAAAAGATAAAAGCAATTCATTAATAGATATGAATATAAAATTGGACACAAGACAAGGTAGATAAATTTAATATGTATATACCTTGGCATTCCTCCTTTAGCACGTCCTGGTGCTCCAGGTTCAGGGTGCAGTTTGCTTTTAGAGCGCTGAAAAGAAAAGTTTTTTCATATAATCTGTAACATAGAATCCAAACACAATTCAGAGCTATTATAGATTCTTCACAAGAATCTCCTTAAAACAACTTTTTACAAAATTTGATTTATATTTCTTGTTTAATGTTAGTTACAATTTTTAAATTAACTCTTGTTTCTAAATGTCTCAGAAAAACAATTTAAGGCTGAATAAAATCGGCAATAAAATTTCTAAATCCCAGTGATTTGACATTTTTAATGGATCTTTTTAATAAAATTATTAAGCCACATCACATTTCTGTTTAAAATCGCATTATTTCATATTACATTCTTCACACTTCGATTACAGAATAAGCATTTATTTTCAATGAAAACAGGCATGGAAATCAGCAAATAACAAATAAAAATAAAGAATTAAAAAGAAATTTTGGTAATCTTCCATAAGTGGAACCCAATTTGGAGGCAAATAAATTCGCCACTTAGTCATTAAAAATATCAAGGGAAGAAATATTTTAATATATTTAAAGTTTTACAATATAAAAAATACAAAACAATAGAAATTAACAATAATAATAGAAATAAATAATAACTAGAGAAGTAAAATGAAAATACAATAAAATTATACAATCACAATGGGCATAAAATTAAATATTTTTTTAGCAGAATAAATTTTATGCCAATTTACTCTGCCAAATCATTTGCATGTTGGCATCTGGCTTCCGAATCCACAAAATTGTAATAATTTGCTGTGAAATGTTTATGTTCGGACTTTTTTTAATTCATCAGTCTTAAATGTTTTTCAACATTTAGAAAAAAATACTTTAATCAACAATGTTTTCATGTACCACAGGAGTTGGGGTTTTTGCTGAATATTTGAGACGGTTACAAGAAAACACTTCTTGCTCTTTGAAAACCCATCAAGCAAGAAAAACATGGAGAATGTTATATTTTCTTCTAAAGAGCAGATTTTCATCTTTTTCTATGTGATGGCTAATTAATGGAAGAGCAACGAAATTATATAATGAAGGATATAATGTGAAATTCCTCTTATTCTTGAGGCCTTTATTTAAATCTTACAAGATCTACACCTAATTGTAACAAATACACTTTGTAAAATAGAAATTCTTTTTTAATCTCACCATTATTAATGAATAAATAAAACATGTAAAAACAAAACAGACAAAATTGACTTTTCAAAAAGTTATCCAGTTCTATAAAATTTTTATGATATCCTAGCATGAAAATTAAAACTCCCAAAAGCACTATGGCAAGTATCGCAATATTTTCCCTATAATCTGCAGTGCTGTATACATTGCAGAAATAATATTTGGCCCGAAAAAGTAATGTCTGGTATAATAATCTTTGTGGGTGATTTGTACCTATTGGCACCTATCTGTACCCCATGGCATAAAACTAACAAAATATCCTTCAATTTTAAAAAGCATTTTTGATGCCAACTATATAAAAAAAATTTTTTTTAGTAGAAACATTTTATGAAATATGATATATGAAACAGGAAGATAAGCATTTATATATATATATATATATAGATATATTCTATATATATATATATATATATATATCTTTAATAATATCACAGCTTTTAATTTGGTCTCTTTTGAAAATATTCTTAACAATTTCATTTTGGGCAAGAGAATTCCTGGTGCTGACAGTATTCTTCTTTATTGTTCTCCATAATAAGATTAAATTCATCAGATGCAAGCTTCATTTTTGAAGAATTTGGAAGAAAAGAAATTTTTTAAATGCAAGTTTTGCAAGAGAATATAAAATTTTGCCAATCATCCTCACAACTTTATGAAGTGCCCTGAATATTGCAGAACAAAATCATACAAAATGGCAATTATGTCCCATCATTTTAAACAGCAATGGCATTTATTTTTATAAAATATTACAAGAATACTTTAAAAAAAATTTTTGAAAGGTAATTAAAATCACAAAAAAGTGTGTATGGAAACTATAGTAAGAAAGAAAAATTTTCCACAATAATCATCAAAAATTTTTCATATGAATATGCTGTAGGAAGATTATAGAGAAGTTATGAGAAAATATATATTGGACATTAATTGGGAAGTAATAAAGGCAAACAGAAAAGTTTTTCAAATAACATCAGTATGATAAATACTCGGCCCACATCATCTACATATAATTTCAGTAATATAAAAATAGTTTCTAAAAACCTTTCTGACCCAAAATATAATTTTCAGCATTTAACAATTTAAACTGAGATAATAAGAATCCACAAAAATTTCCTTATTAGAATATTACAAATCAAAGAAATTTAGAAATTCAGTATTTGAAATATTTTATACAAAAAAAAAAATTGACTAATATTTTTGCCCCCAAGATTTTCTATTAAAAAATATATATATTTAGTGATAATTTATTGATTTATATAGAATATAAAATACATTTTAAATTTTATAAAAGACTGCTTAAAATTTTTAAAATATGTAAAAAATAAACAGAATATTCTATTGCAATATAATAAAAAAATCAAGATTGTAAAGATTATAATTTTACCCCTTTTAATCTTTTTTAATCTATCACTAAGATTGAATTTATATTACAAATCCCTTATCATATCTCAGGTAATGTTAAAAAATTTATAGACGTCTGCATAGCTTTCACTAGGTTAATAGAAGATGTGGAATATACAAATCTTTTATATTAACTGCTTAAGGGATTAATAAATTTCAAAAATAAAAACTCATTTTCATAAAACAAATAACTCAATTCATTTAAAATTAGATTTCTTTTCATAAACTTAAGAGATATAAACTAAAGAAAAAAAAATGATATATTTAGAAATTTATCACTTGCGACCAATTAATGATAAAATAACAAGTTTTTGCGAGATTTAATAAATTCTCATATAAGGCACTAAAATTCTGTACAAAGATTGTGCTAAATGTCTAGTATCAAGTTAAAAAGATACCATAGCTTGTTATTATGACTTTTTGATAATCAGATAATAAAATTATTTTTAAAATACCCAAAATTCAGATTATACCAGATTTAGTTTTTTTTTTTTTTTTAATTTATCAAATTTTATAAATCCTATTAAAAAAAGCTTTTTTGGTATTATCAAAACGTACCTCTACACTCAATGATGAACCTCGAAAAGTAAAATTGTTGAGGCCTTTAATAGCATCCTCAGCTTCTTCGGAAGTGCCCATATGCTATGAACATAAACAAAATTTTAAAAATTATTAAAACAACAAAAAAACAATAATAAAAGAATTTGTCTTACTGTTTATTTCTTAACTTACCACAAAGCCATACTTTCCGATTGCGTCGCATTCAGTGACTGTTCCATACTTTTTAAATAAATTTTCTAAATCAAAGTTAGTACATCCCTCTGGTAAATGTCCCACAAATAATTTTGTACGCTAAAACAATAATAAATAATTTCATGATTTATTCAAATAAAAAGTTTCTACAAGAAATAAATACAACGAATAATTTTATGAATTACTTGAAAATAAAATTATTTTACAATAAGCTTTCAACTTGAAGCATGAAAAACTTTTAAAACTTTGCTTCGCTTTTAAAATTATCAAAGTTTCCAGTAGTAAAAAAATAATAATAATATACTATATCATACAATAGTGTTTCTGAAATACAAATGGTAAACCTCGTTCGTTTCATAATACATAATAAATTCTCTATTAATTGTTATACCAATTATTTAGTTAAACATTTTTTAAATATAATAATTCAAAAATGAGTTCAATTTATGCCTAATGAGTTATTTTCTTGCTATGTTAAACTATGAAAATTCACGAAAAAAATGAATTTCATTAGTTATGAGCATTGATATCTCCATAACATTATTAACATAAATACTGTAACATTAATGCTGCTTATGAAATATATAAAATATTTTAAACAATAACCTTCAGTTATTTACAAAAAATTAAGTTTACTCAATAAATGCTATATATTTAAATAGAATTTTTTGAATGTCTGCCTGAAGAAATTTCCATATTTTCAAAGATTTTATTAACAAGAATTTGCTTTTTAAAATAAGTTTAATACAAGGTGGCTACAGAAATTGAGGAAAAAATTTCCCGATTTTTCTGACTTAAGGCTACTAATTATAATTTTCCTGGCTTTCGTCCTACTCGGAATCACTGTACATACAATATATATTTTTAAAAACACTTTTACCATATATTTAATATGAAAATAATATATTTTTAATTTAAAAAAAAGAAAATTCTAAACAAATCTATTAAAATTTATTATCCCCAAAATAATATAGATCAATTATTTCATTTAAACAAGTTTTATTAAGATTATTATGAGGGATTTAGATGATTCCTTTTAACAATTGTTTCTTTTCTAAGAAATTCATGAAAAGAAATAGTAAAACTTCACAAAATGGCAAACAGCAATTCTCCCTGAATGTGCTTTTTAAGGGCGACACTGTATTATTGAATTTTTTTCTCCTCCACATACACAAGCCCCAATTAATACCAGAATTAGTAATTAAATACAAATAAATTAAAGTATGCAACACATATGCTAAAGGATACTTAATTAAATCATTTAAGCTTAATAAATATATATATATAATTCATTAGACTTAATTCTCAGTAATTAAATACATAAGTAACAAATACAACAGCAACAATTTTTGCAGGGCTAAAGGTTTGTAAAGAATGAATTTAAACTTAATACACATAAATAGTTAAAAATGAAATTAATAAAATATTAAAAAATATTAAAACACATTTAAATGCTTCCTTTTTTAAATTGGTTTAAGCAATTAAGCAAAACATGAATAGAAATAATAGCACAAGCACAGTACAAATGAAAACAAACACTTATACTAGTCAAAGACATGTTTAAAAATGAGATAAATCAAATTTGACAGCCAGTCTTAAAAAAACTGGACATAACATTGTCGTAAAATGAATAACAATTTGAGTTGTCACGCATGCTTGGCTAAAAAAAACACTGATCACGTGCATTGCTTGGTGCAAAATACCCTTGTCAGTAATTTTCCCCAATTTTTAGATATTTTCTTGAATTTTTTTCCCTGGTCAATAAAATTTCCTGGCTTCCCAGTCTGTTATAATTAATTCCTTTTTAATAAGAAAGTTAATAGTTAATAGATAATTTTAAATAAATAAAGTCACTTACTGGAGCCGCCATTAGAAGTAAAATATAGAGTATAAAACCTACAAAGAAATCAGAAGATTTATTATAAAATAAATCATAACATACAAAATTAATAATTTAACAAAACTTTTAAAGTACAATCATTATAAAAATCAACTTGTCAAGCAATCAATTGTCTATTAATCTTAACTTAATTGTTAAAAAGCAAAGACTTGACAATTTTTTAGTTTGTGACATGTGTAAATCTCATATTATAATATAAAAATTTTCAAAGTACACTTTTAAATAATTAAAAAAAAGTTGAGACATTGTTTCTTGAAGACATAAGTAAAAATAATTCTTAATCATTCTTAATAATTCTTCTTAATAATCATTCTTAATAATTCTTCTTAATAATCATTCTTTTTCTTAATTTAAATAATTATGAAAAAGACATTGTTTCTTGAAGTTCTTTTTGTATTCAAAGAGTTGCATTAATTTTTCCCTTCTTTTTTTTCTATTCGATTTTTTTATTATCAAAGTAGAACAAATATATATACATTATATTATCCATTTATATTTTATTAGGTAAAATTTTTAGAGCAACTTGTTTTTAAAGCCTAGAGTTACTTAAATCACAGTTTCAAATCAGAAAAAATTTCACAGAAATGATATAAAAACTATATCAAATATCAACGAGGATGTATGGATTAAAAATTGTCATTCCATTTGTTTAATTTATTTTGTGATAAGAATTATCTGAACAAAGATCTTATTAACTGAATTCCTAGTTTGAGAAGAATTAATCATATAGATAAAATAATGTTTTTAAAGTATATCATGAATCTATCCATATTTGTTAAAGTGAATCAAGAAATTATATATATTCTTGTGAGATATGCTGGCACATATGATAGGTAAGCAATGACTAAGCATATACATTCATTTTCTGCTGATAAATCACATCAATCCTGAAGTAACAAATTTTAGATATTTAATAATTGACATATTTCTTGGTTGTAACAAATCAAAAGTTCAAATTTTCTTAAAATGAGGTTTACAACTTATAAAACTTAATTAATGCACATAGTTTCAGAGAATTTATATATTGAAATACATATTCTTAAAAACAGTAATAATTATATGGCTTACATCAGTTATCACTTCAACACAAGAATATCAACAAAGAATTTTATGAAATAAATACTTTAAAAACATAAATATATATTAAATAACATAAATATAACAAAACTTAGATAGCAAGAAATGATAAATATCTTCAATTTTGAAGCCAGCATAAAAAATTGTTTAATATTATTAAAAACTTTATAGGTCAACCGCCTCCATCAAAAATGTATTTAGAATAATAGATAGTCAATCAAATTAACTAAAAAGAAATGTTTATAAGCATCTTTTTTAATAATAGGCTTAATACATATAAATTGAATTTCTTCGTATATACATATATTTCTTGATTAAAATACACTTCAAACCATAATAATAAAATATAAAGATAAAATTTCAAAATAATTCTTCAAATTTTCAAAAATAATGCAGTAAATCCTGAAACGCATATGACACAATAGTTGGGGATGAAATGATCCAAAATCTATATAATGTAACTCCAGAGTAACAATTATGGAATTTTTAAAATTAATTTTGATCAATTTATAACAAATGTTAATTAAACTTAATCAAAATATTAATATTATCGTCAGTTCACAGTCACAAGCCGGCAAGTTTAATTTCCCGCGCTTATCTTCTTAATTATACGAATGAATGATATATAATGGAAATTCAAATCAAAATAATATTGACTAAAATTATATAGAAAATGACAAATATAGAAATAAAAAAAAATACATCATACTTCAGAAATGCAAAAATTAATCAACTTCAACTACAAAATCACGTCGATGCTATTAAACGGTTTATTGCAATAAAAATATAATGGTCACTGCCATCTATATAATTATAATATGTTATTATGACATTTTGAGATGACAACAAAAATATTTAAATGTAAAAATGTTTTCAAATATTCTAATTTAAAAATTCAATCTTATATATATTGAAATAGTAATAATATTTCATTTTAAAATTGGTAGCTGGAAAATTTTCGAAAGAAAGCTCCGAGGGCAAAGACTAAAGGCTCGTTCCCACCGAGGCGAGAGACGTGAAGATGCAAGAGGCAAGCGACCAAATTTTTTCGACCCCTTCACAGCGAAACGTCAGCAATAGCATTACGCATAGTGAAAAACCGCTTGAAGTTGAAAGTTGGGCTATTCCACGCGGCGAACTGCAAACCGGTTTCCGGCGACCGCGGTGAGGTCAAATTTTGGTCGCTTGCATCTTGTCGCCTTGGTGAGCACGAGCCTTAAAAA